>JAGVVM010009279.1:0-30709 GCA_019149425.1 Psidium friedrichsthalianum
AATTGTATATTTTGACCAGCTAGTTGAAAATTGCCTTCATTTTTTCTAATGAGATTGCTTCTCTTGGTTTCTTGTTCTGTTCATTAGGGAGGTGGGTAAGTCCTGAGTTTTCTTTCTGCAGCAACTTTCCTCTTCACACACCCTCTTCCCCCCATTGCGCACACGCACACACAAACATGCTGCATGACATGTTTTTGGAAAATTGGAAAAAGAGGGGCTTGGCTTAAAGGGAATAGTAGCGCTCCTGTTTTAGATGCTGGAGGACTGGATGCTGAATTTAGAAAAATCTTCTTGCGGGATTTTCATTTCATTAATCAGTTGCATTTTTCTAGAACTCTCTAGTTCTCTCCTAGATTCGTTGTTTTGTGGGATCTTCTTAGATCCTAAGGTGTTGAGATGTAGAGATGGGCAGGTCCTGGCATTATCAAGGACTTGACTTTTTGGAATACGAACTCTGTGTAATGTGCTCCGTGAAACTAACTTCCCTTTATCGACAAAGGATATCACTGATGGATTCTTTCTGGAATTTTCACTGTTGAGTCACAGTGGTGATGCATCAGTTAAGCTTGTTCATTACCTCATGATTGTGAGGAAATCAAGCAGAGTCGAGAAAACATTCTGTTTGGAACAGCGCGCTGCTTTTTATTTAGTGTCTTAATGCTCTTGAAATAGCTTAGTGTCCTTCAAAGAGAGGGCAGATGGGCCTATCACCTTTGACGTCTCTTTCCATCTCTAGCTTTTGCCCTCAAAGGAAAACTTGGGTTGATGTCCATGTCATTTGCCGACACCCATGGGACACCTCTGTCTGCCTTTTGTCTTGTATTTTTAGTTTGCTAGTGAATGGTATAGTTAGGTTAGCCTACATGATAATGACGGAACTTTTTCCAGCATTTTACTTTGAGAAGATTCCGCCCTCATAAGCAGCAGGGACATTAGTGGATGCAGATGCCTGAGTTTTCATTGCCTTCCCTTAAATTTCTTTCTTCAGGTCATATGTGTTGGGTCATAATGCCATCTCTCTGTTTCTTGAGGTCATATTTCCATTATCTTCTGATGCTTTCTATGTGAAATGCGATTTCAAAGTTTTTCTTAGGCAGGCTACTCTCTAAGTTTAATGGCTTCATTGTTGTGCTTGTCCGCCCAATGTTCGTGGCTGAGTAGTGTGGAATTAGACCTGTCATCCCAAGCGAAGGGTTCAATCCCTCTTTGAGCACATGTCCAAATCTCGCCTGATAATGCCTGCCTATCTCGGTTGGTTTAACTTTAACCCAAGCTATGGATTTGTCCACAGGCTTCTCTCGGAAAGTTTTGTGGAAAAAAAGAAAGAAATGTAATGTAGTGCCAGCTACCTGATAGGATAAACGAGAACCGAAGAAGACCGAGAGTCGGTATCAAATTCCCAATGTGTTCTGCAAAAAGCCTTCTTTTGCTTCTTCAACTGCCTTAAAGTCTCCTGATTATTCCGGCTTATCTAGAACCATGATGCTGTCTATCTTGGCATTACATGCTTTGGTTCTAGCTGAGGAGAATATAAGCATGAACTCAGCATGTATTCGGTTTCACATAAACTGTTAGAATGTAACATCAGAAGTCAGGATTCTCTTTTCGCAGGTCGGCCATAACCTCCCCGACACGAAAAGGTACTGTGGAGGGTGCGAAAAGGTACTGTGGAGAGAATAGCAGAAACCGATGATGAAAAACGAGAGGCATGCTTAGCGAAATCAGCAAATTTGTCCACCAGGGAATAAGCTACGGATCAACAGAAGCTCCTGAGATCATGTAGTTATGGAGGCTGCTTGAGTAGATGAATGCAGGATGCATGAATCTGTTTCCATTGGACACAGCTTCGAATTTTTAGTTCTCTCGGTCGCGAGCTCCGAAGAAACATCAGGAGACATGATCATGGGGGTGCTTAATCTCAATAGTGGTTTTGGTCTGTTGCTGCAGCTTCAAACGTAAGATCTGTCCTGTTTTACTTTTATATGTCTTCAGAACTCTGCTCTCACAATCATACACAACTTAGAAAAAAGGGAGCATCTTGCTTGGGAGTCTAAGAAGAAAATATTTAAAATGATAAAGGTACCATAGTGAATTTTTTGAGTGATTGTGGGGCTCACTTCTGTTTTTTTATCTTCTTTTAAAACTTTAAGTTCATCATCAGCCACGCAACCACACACACACACACTAATCCTGCTATATAGCCATCCAAACATGTGTATGGATTCCCTCTATATAACAGAAGATAGGAGTCACAGGTTTGCAAGAGAGGCCTCTGAAACTGCTCATTTCTATATACATTCCTTCTTCGTTTCCAGATAATTGACCAAAGAAAGGAATGGAAGCTTCCCAGCCTCTCTCCATTGAGAGCTTTTCCTACAGTTGGCTAGGAGACCCGAAATCCCTCTGTAGAAATTGCAGACGGTTCTTTCAGGGCCTCGCTCGACGCATCCGAAGAAGGTTTTTCATTGAAGTGGACCCCAGATTCCCTTCCTCAAAGAGCTTCCGCAGGAACTCCATCTCTCATGATTTCAACTTCGATTTCCCGACTTCGCAACCTCCGTTACCTTTTGTTCATGCCGACGAGGTCTTTCGGGACGGTTATGTCTTGCCCTTTTTCGTCGATCCGTTGAAGCTGAAGTCCTGCGAAGCTGCAGACCACCTGACTTCTTCCCGCCTCCTCCGGTTCACGTAAAGAGAAGCGTGATGCCCGAAAGTAAATTGCGTTCTCCATCGCTGAGGCAGTGCCGGCGATTATCGAGGCGGATATTCCGGAAGTACTTGCATTTGTTCAGGCCACTTGTTCAAATGGTGCGGGGACGTGGGACGGGGCCTAAAGCAGAGGAAACTCGTGGTGCAAAAAGTCAGGCAATCAAGAACTCCGTCTATCCGATCGAGTGCTCCCCCAGGATAAGCTCCGCGTACTCCGCAGACGAATGGCGGAGGTCTTGCGACTCAGAGAGCTCCATTTATGAGGCGGTTCTCCATTGTAAAAGATCCAACGGTACGTACTGAATTCCTTCATTGCCTTGCCATCTATGCTTGTATCCTAAGAGGTCTTCAGGAAATGACCAAATCGATTCTTGACCTCTTTTCCAGGCAGATGAGAAGAGGCTGACATGCTCCCAGGAAGGGTGCCCACAAAGAGATGCGATGGGCCGAGGTGAAAGATGAAAGACAGTTAAAGGCCAACTGGAGATGAAGAAAAAGACGAGATATGTCCGATCGCTTTAGCGGAAGGTCGCCGTCGGATCTCCAACTCTAGGAGAAAATAATGGTTGGAGCTGGTACTGTAATCTTTCCCAGGAGGAAAAATCCTCGGACTTGGACTGAACTTAAAAGATGATATCCTCCTTGCCGTGCTATGTTCTTTAGCGGACTCGTCCATTACGACTCAATGCGTTATCGTTTCTCTCTAAATCTCAGCCGGACTAGTTTTGTGAGATTAAATCACGAAAGTTTGCTGCATGCCCGTCCCTGCACGGAGCGAACGCAATGCTCCAAAATCGCCCTTCGGGATTTAGTAATCCGTGTTGCAAACGAGCGACCTGTCGAATGAAGAGAGGGGCCGAAACTACTCAAATTTGTCCAAACGTAATTCTGATATTAAGCAATCGCCCTCGGCTTTACATGACTTGTTATCTCCAGCAGCAGGACTAGAACGTGCAGATGACCGTGGAATAATTGTCATTTTGTAAGAGAGGTTCTTGATAGTTTTTTGAGTAGTCCGACCGTCCGATTCATCAGTACGAGGTTGACATATTGTCGATGCTACTCTGTCCTTTCGATCTCACCCTACACAAGCAATGCATGCATTCTTCGCGGTATCAAAATGTTCATAAATCATGAACTTGTGCTGCAAACGCAGCGCCGGACTTGACAGAACATCAGCATCTCGATCTCGTGCCGATGACATCCAGCACTGTTCCGGTCAATCACACGCGCCTATGTCGCTCTCTGATCTTCGGAGCGTTTGGTCAGCGCAGAAGCACGCACCAATGCGTTCAACCTCTCCACACATCTTCGACTCCGGCAGCATTCATCGACTCACCTTTTCTCGGCCATTTCTATGGAAAGAGTCTCCTACACATCTCATGCATTCGATGACAATGTAATGATCGTGGCCACGTGAATGTCCATGTTCTGCTAAAGCATTAGGACTGTGGATATTATCATGCTAGATCTACCCCAAGATAGGCCATGGATTTTAATCGAGCCATCGAAATTGATAGGGAAGGAAGATCTAGAAAATTGAGCCGTGTATTGTATTAATGCATAAAGTCATAAAAAATAGGTACAATGAAGCCTAATCTACGAGGAAATAATTCTAAAGGATAAACAACGATAATTCTAATTATATAAAGAAAATATTCCAACCGGAACTTCTCCTGCAAGGCCACAAAGCTTTACAAGGCGAGATACCGAACCAGGCTGGACCTTGTGGAGAGAACATTCACAATTGATTATTCAGTTCTTTTAGCTTTTCTTTGGGTATAGAGGTGAGAAGATGAGTCTAAAAACATATTTGATGATCCATACAAAAAAAAAAATAGGGAGCTTTTTCACAAGTGTTCTAGTAGTAATAAAGCCGCCAATGCATCAAGTGGGGTGAAGACGTCAAAACAAAAAAATTTCTTTTCTTTTTTTTTTTTTCCCACGAAGCCGGCAAGGGTCGCTAGTCAATCTTGCCAGTCATAGATGAGGGCCGCAAAGCCTTTGTCGGCAGCCAGATGCCGATTGAGTGAGGGCCCTTGCCAAGAAGGTGAAAAAAAAAGGAACGAAAGAAAGAAAAAAAAAAAAAAAACTACAAAATGTAATACTCTCCACTAAATTTGTAGTGCATGGAACTGTTTTGCGGCATAACTTTTTAAAAAATATTATAAGAAACAAATTTTGTTAAATTAGGTAATATGAAAGTGTTTTAAAAATATGAGTTGAGTCGATATGGATTTGGTCGAGTATGAACCTCTAGATTTGTATTGCATAGAAATTGATCAGAAGCGGATTGAATAGGTCAATTTGGACCGGATCATTTTCGATCCGACCTGACTCATTCGCTCGACCGGTGTTGTTGCGTACAACGTTGCGCCTTTGCCATCGCACATTTGGGCGAAGATTGAAGGACATGGACAATTACGTTTAGGAAAAGGTAACCACGTTTGAAGAGTCCATTTTCACTCACTGTCACTACTTTGGTTTTTGTTTCATCGTCTACATCAACTTCTGCTCCAAATATGCACCGACAACCGCGTCCGCGCCACTTGTCGCTGCCATCAACTCTTCACTCAGCTCCACGTACTAACTGGACTCGTCTCGGGGTATAACCGGTGCTGCCCTCGTCATTCTACAGTGCGAAGTTTAGCAAACATGATAGAGAGACCTTCTGGTTATGGAGACGAAATACTAAATGAACCACGGAAAGCTCGGAACGTTTGTTCGCCAAAAAAGAGATTGAGAATCCAAGCACAATATTTTTTTTTTTTTTCTCTTATATGACGCATATATCACGTGACATGCCGACATGATATCGCTCATCTAATTAAGCGCGATAACTATAGAAATCAATTAATAAATCCACGACACATGCACCGTGATATAACGTCCATCGTGGCTAACGTAGATGGGAAGATGTTCCGTAAAATACACATATGGAATATGGATTACCAAGTGCCAGCGCCTTTTTCTATTATTTTATTTTGTGTTTTTTGGGTTGGGAAATCGAAAGATTTTGGGCCTGGTCCAGTACAAAATTTCGGCTAGAAGTCCAGTCCGAAACAGGGACTCGGCCCACGAAGCACTCGGCCCATCTGCTCCATATTTGCAATTTTCTCAAAACCGAATCTCTCGTCCCGGTCTACATTCGTAATAGCAAGTTGCCCCTGCATAGCACATGTCTCAAATGATATCTGTCTTATTATTATAAATGTCGATATCGCCCTTAATTTTCGCGGAAGGAATAATATTCAGAAAGTTGTAATAACATAACCGTTGGCATCAATCGAATTTTTCGCTGGGGTTTACACAGCGCATTATTTAATGTGAATCTTCATCACGCAAGTCTATCCTCCAATCGAAATAAAACACTTAAACATAGAGCCACGATATGTATGGAATCATCGCAGAAGTGCACGTAGTATCTCGAGCAGGCGGAGTAACATGAATTGGCGGGAAATATGAAAACGCGAAGGGTAGTTTCCCTCTATTTATCGAAATCTTTACTTTCAAGTCATCAATTTGGCGTCCTAATAATTAGCATTAGCAAGTGAACGTGTATACAATTTTCCCGATAGTAAAATGGTTTCCACTTTGTTCACCATTTGCTTCTTTCTACTTAAAAAGAAGTGTGGGCGCCCTGCAAGACCTAAAATTTGTCACGAATGTGTAATTGAGCTGCAAAAGTTGTCAAATTAGTGTGATCTAGTCATTTCATTATCTCCATCCAACTTGACTTATGGATAATACTGACGTGACTTTTTTAAATATTTTTTTCTCTCTTCTATGTGGCTAAACACATGAAATTTGAAGCTAAAACACATTGCTTTGGTCCAACTATGACTTATAATGCAATTTTTACTTGAATTTAAAAATAAGCTAAATTAAAAAGAAAAGAAAAAGAAAACTAGTACCAGTCCTCGCCATTGCCACCCCACCACTACAAGGAAGGGTTGGTGATGGTGGGGAATGGTCAGCGAGGGTTGTCAAGCCTTGACTAGACCCTCGTCGACCGTAGGGGAGGGCTTTTTGGCCCATAGCCAAATCTGGGCGAGGGTCATCGCCCTTGGCCTGGGGCCTAGCGACCTCGCCAACCATTCTTCCATGATCATCGACCCTTCTTACATGCTTAAAAAAAAAGAAGAAGAATAAAATAATGTGTTAAAAAAATCAAATTTAGGTCAAAACGACGTCGTTTTAGTTACATCATCGTCGTGTATGAGAGAGAAAATATCAAAAAGTCATGTTAGTATTTTTTTATTAGTCAACTTGAATGAAATTAATAGAAGGTCTCGATTATATTTTCATGATAATTTTTAAGATTTCATGTGTAAATATCCCAAAAGGAAATAAGAAATGATTTCTTCAAGATCATATTTCATTCTATAGATATATATATATGCAATTTGCATTTTCGAAGGGGGCTAGCAGTAAGTGGGCGCGCATCGCTTAGCCCAAGAAAGCTGGGCTATCATGACACCGTTCAGCCCTGAGAAAAAAGCAAAGCCCCCCAAACCAAGCCAAGGTAGTCTCGTTTGCGTGCCCCAGTAATGCAATTCAGCTTTTCCACCCCGCCCTGCACAGTCCGACGACGACGACGCAGCGCACCGGTCCTTTCCTTCCTTTTAATCACTTGACGTGATTTTTCGGACCCTGTTTAATATGTCTCGCATGAAAAAACTCTCGCTGCTCGAAGGAAATGTTTCTTTGACGGTACTCAAAAGATAATACAATTCCAGCCGTAAAATAGATAGGAGCACGCAGCCCAACTTCATAATTATAAAGTCTGTCATCGGGGCCTGCTCAAAAATCGAATCATCAGCTATCATTTGATGCTACGAGAGCGCGCGGCAAAATTCCGATACCTTCGCTTTGGAAGATCACAAAAAAGGAGTTAAAGTTCGAATCCGTTAACATATCCAATCAAACTCATACTCATTTAAAAATTTAAACTAACGAGTTTAGGTCGACATGATATATTAACTGATTTACATCATTTCCATTTTTGCGATATGAAATTTCTTAACACGACTCACTCACGCATTTTTTTAACAAAATTCATATATCATCATCGCATATTTTATATATCGTATGATAAAAAATAATTAATTATATTATTAAACTATCAAGCTATCAGTTTTTTACGTCGAGTCGAATGTGCTGGGATCCGATGTTTTCTCTTTTAATGCGGCGGGAAAGGAGAGATGCATTTCAAAAGTGCATGTACTCTTCTGCTCCACTCTGGAAAAATACCTAACAGGGCCAACACCATATCTCTCTCTCTCTCTCTCTCTCTCTCTCTCTCTCTATATATATATATATATAACCCGAACCCACTCTCGACCCTGATCCATTCTTCTTCTTTCTTCCTGTGGCCATGGAAGCTCTCTCTTTCCTCCGACTCTTGTGGAGACCCACTGCCACCGTCGCAACAACGCCAGACGAAACGCGTTACTCCACTGCGAAAACGGACTGCGGGTCCGACGAAGAAGACGACTCCTTTTTCGTGCTGGAGCTCGCGCGCTACGTCACCGACAGCGAATCCGAAGACGGAACTGACTCCAGCGCTGCCACTTTCCTCAAGTCCAACGGGACAAGACAAACGAGCTCGGCCGAAGCCGAGACCCGCCGCACTTCCTGCTATTTCTCTGCAGACACACCGGCCGTCTCTTTGTCTACGTCTCCCGCCGCTCTCTTCTCCAAGCGGAAGATCCTTCCCATGGAACCAACTCCCCAGCCTCAGTCTCCGATCTCTCTTTTCAAGTCGTCTCCCAAGCTTCGAGTCTTGATGTTCAGGAGGTCCAAGTCCAAGTCCCTCGCCGCCCAGAGCGTCAAAGCAGCGGAAACAGAGGTCAAAAGCGGCGCCAGCAGCAACCTCTTCTTGCTGTCAAATCCAGAGAAGCACAACCAGCTCCTCCGGCGACCGACGATGCTTCGAAGAAGCAAAACAAGAACAAACAGACCGCGAGTCCTTTGCGTTGTAAACTCGCGGAGAGCTTCTCCTCCGACGATTCTAGTTCGAAGCGGCTTTCGAGGGACGGGTTGCAGAAGTACTTGAATCTGGTGATGCCCCTGACCGTGGGCATCTCCAAGAGGTACAGCGACACCGTGAAGTTCCCCTCGGCCGAGTCGCCGCTGACATCGCCGGCGTCGTCTCCGGCGACGGCGGCGTGCTCTTCGCCGAGGATGGGGGAGGGGTTTCGAGTGAGGCCGAAGCACCTGCTGCTGGGGAAGAGCAAGTCGGCGACTCTGGGGACGACGTGCGTGACGTCGTCGCCGGCGAGGAGGGATGACTCCCTGGCTCTGCAACACGATGGGATTCAGGGCGCCATTTTGCATTGCAAAAGGTCATACTATTCCTCGCGAGGTACATAACGATAAATCTGTAGTATAACATTACTCGACCTTCAACAAAGGTCGTCAAAATGATTCATCTTTTCTTTTTCCTTTTTTGCCTTCGACTGAAAGAAAAGACGTCACTTTGCGTTGGGGTGTTCATTTTTGCAGAGGGGTCTGTGCTATGGCGGTCAGCAAGCGATCCTTCCTCCCATGGGAAGTCAACAGATACGATCTGAGCTTCAACTCCGAAGCTAGCTTGGAGTTTACCATGCCCCCCCAAAAAGACAACACAAGAAGCACGGCAGAAGATGAAGTGGGAACGATGTTCTGCTCTGTTCCTGAGTCCTTGTTTTCCACCAAGGAAAAACAGAGTTGGAGCGTCTAGGACTTATTAGCGCTGTAGTTTCTCAGCTTTTGTAGATGTTCTTGAAAAAGCGATCAGTGTTGTCACCTCGCTTTGATCGTGTCATCGTTCTTAATAGTGACGGACGATCTTCCTGCCAGGTGGCAGCTGTCAAGATTTGTCTCTTGCCTCATTAACTGGTCCCCTTTCAATCAGTCCCTAAAATCTTACAAAATAAAAATTATTGCCTGTGTGGTATTAATTCATGTAATCTTAAACCATGAGTTCTCTAGCAGTACAAAAAAAAAAAAACAAATTGAAGAACCTATCGTCAATTACTATCATGTTGAAACTTAGCTACACGAGGAATTGTTAAAATGACTCAGGAAAAAGTCACTGTTGATTTTATGCATTCCTAGGAGCCTTCATGTTGGGCATGTCGTTTGACTTTTCAAACATTGAACAAATCAAATTTGAACTGTCGACCGAATAAAAGAAAGATCTAATACCATCAGTATTCAAATGTTTTCACAGACAGAAGCTCTAGATAAAAAATTATGAAAATAAATTAAAAGTTAAAAAAGACGGGCGTTTGATTTCAATGATGTGATGAGATAATTTCGCTGACACAATTACCTCCATTGCGCAGCAGTCAAGGTAGTGCAGCTTTGCGTCTCTACCTCTCCTACCCTATCTGCCCAAAGGCACTTTTTCCTTCCTTTCTTTTACTTGTGTTATTCTATGAGAAAACCCAGACGCAGGGTGAAAGTTTACACGGGCTTTGATGGCACCCCGAAAGAAAAACTTCACCCAGGTCTACGATCATCCATTAGGTCAATCGTTGCTTCAGAAACGTGTTCAGATATCGAAAACTTGAGGACTAAATCTCCCCCGACAAGATCAAATTTTGAAACAGTGGTGTCAAAACTCCATAATGTAATCGTAGGACAAAGTGCCCGGCATCAGCTTCTCTCAAAGGCTTGATCCTCTGAGTCTGAGAAGATTCAGTTACTCTTCCATGGCGAGACCTCGCTTGCGAGAGTTACTTTCATTGCCGCAATTGTATAAATTGCTTACGAGTGATAGGGACCACAACAGGGCAAAACCTTAACTTACCGGAAAGGCCAACTGCCCCACCTAAACTAATGAGCCCTCGTTGACCTCGTTCGTGTCCGTCAAATTTTTCAGTGTGAACGTAGAAAGGCCATCAGCAGGAGACAAGAGAAGGTTAGGAAAACAAAGAGCTTTGAGCGCTTCGAGGGGGACGAGGACTGGTGATGATTCACTGCATTACAGGAACCCACGGACATGGAGTCGCTCTTTTCTGGGGGTTCCTCAGGATCGAGGGAGACCCAGTGCAATGCACCTACACGGAGTTAACCCGACAAAGGCCCCGACCAAGTCGACTCTCCTCCAAAGACCATTCGATTTGTTCTGTCCCCTCAACTTTGTTCGGATCGTGCGCCTCCATCTCCCAACCCCAGCAATTCCTGTTTTGGGATTTTTCCTGGTTCATTGGACGAGAGGTGATTTGAAGGCAGTTCATTGGATCTTGCCCTGTTGGGGGAAATTGCATCTCTCCGTAAATGGTGATTGTTGAAACATGAAATGTTGGCTTCCAGGTGATTTATCCGTAGAAAATACTCCGGACGACAAGGCCGATACATATCATACACACTGAAAACCTTTTTTGTCTTATAAAATACCCCCAACTTTAATACTTATCCCAATTATATCTAATTTTTTTTTAATCTCATAAAAACCTTCAAATTTTTCTTTTGTTCTAATTATACCAGCCTAATACAAAAATAAAAACCCAACCTTAACATATGTTCCAATTATATCCAAAACAATTTTTTCCTCGTTAAAAACTTCAAACTTTTACTTTTGTTTTGATCCTATGTGGCATTTTCACATGGTTAAAGAATTACACCTTAATAAAACTAACATGAAAAAGCCTTTCAACTTCTTTTCTGTTGTCTATTTTCCCTACACACTGTTGAGAGATACAGAGCCAGTCAAGAAGACGCGTTTCGGATTCTCCCCGGCACTTAACAGCCCAAAGAATGACTAAACGTGGAGATTTAATTATTTGGACGAACGATCTCATATATCATCGTCCTCGAAACTTGTTTCCGAATTTAATTCATTGGTAAATTTCGTGAGAAAATTTTTTTTATTAGAAAAATAGATTTTGGATATAATTGAGACAAGTGCTAAAGTTTATGATTTTTTGGGTATTAGGCCGGAAAAATATGAGATGAAATAAATAAAAAAAAAATTACTTAAGAACAACCTCTTTGAGTCTTCTCTTACGGGCCTTGCTTTTGTAAAGGGGATGCAAGCTTGTAAAACTCCCTAAATAATAAATGCCATTTTTTCCAGCATTAACTATTTTGTAAATTATAGAACTTGTTTGATTCTATAAAATCAACCTAGAACCTTTCTTTTCCTACATCCCTCGTGAGGTCAGTTTCATTATACAACAAAATAGGAATAACTGCATTGAAAGTCCTAAAACTTATCATAAAAGTGCAGTCATGCCCTAAAACTTGTTAAATTGGTTGAATTGACTTCTTCTATTAACTCCGTACAATTAGCGGGGTGTTGGTGGCTAGTGGCAGCCCTCGATTAGCTCTGGGAGAGGGCTAGCGATCGCTGTAGTGGGCGAGAGTCGTTGTTCCTTGGCCAAGGCCCGTGGACCCTTGTCGGCCATCCCCTGTCCGCACTTGCCCTTCCTGCCTAGTTTCTCCCCTTTTCATAGGTTATTTTTTTAAATTAAAGTTACGTTAAAATCGAATTTAGACCCAAAAACATCGTTTTAGCCTAATGTTTCCTGCCTTAGCTACGTCATCATTACATAGAAAAGAGAAATATTAAACAAGTCATGTTAGCATATTCTTTTAGTCAAGTTTGATGGAGTTAACAAGAAGACTCGATTGCACCAAATTTGACAAATTTTAGGACCTAATTACATTTTTTTGTAAGATTTAAAAATCAGTTGCACTTTCGTGTCAAATTTTAGGATATCTAGTCAACTTATCCCCAACAAAATAATATAAAAAATGAGGCCTGTTTTAATATTTGGTAATGCAGGTCATTTGTTTCTATGGCTCGGTAAAGCCACAGCATGATTTCTCGAACGATTGAATCGGACACCGCGCTGAAGGCTAGTCAGAAAACTGGAAGGATATCCCAGCCCAGCCCAGCCCACCCCAGCAGAAGATTAAGAATGAGGCCGAGAATCACGAAAACAAGAAACGGAAAATTTGTAGCGTGGAATATTATAACTACCATTGTTTCGCATTTATTTCTTCGTGAATGGTAATTATGGGCCGTCGTGGTGGTGTGGTTGTTGAAGATGATCGCCATGGTGGTCGTGGTTGGCGGTGGCGGCAGTGGCGGCGGTGACTAGCAGTTGACGGAGTAGTAGATTATGATGGGGGCAATCGTGGTTGGTACAAAGGTGGCGGACGTTGCTCGTTGGTGACCGGCGGTGATGGCCAGTGAGGTTGAAGTCGAGAGAGAGAATAATAGAGGAAAGAGAAGTAAATGATTTGGCAACAAGTAGAGACCACGTCAGCATATTGTACGTCACTTTACGACATTACACCGCATAGTGATTATTAGACCTATTAAACAGGCGAGTCAGGTCAGGTCGGGATTGAGTTGAGTAAAAATGATTCGACCCATATTGTTTAAATACTTTCATATTTAACCTCATATAGAAAAACTTGTTTCTTCTAAATTTTCAAATCACTAAGTTTTAATTTTTTTAATTTTAATTTTATGTTTTCTTTTTTTTTCTAAGTCCAGTGAGGGTTCGACCTCACCCAAATATGGTGAGGGTCGCTGAAACTCGTCTATGACCCTCATTGGATTTCGTAGAAAAAAAGAAAAAGAAAATAAGAATTATAAAAAAAATGAGAAAACTGAAAAATGTCTCGTTTATGATCCAATTAAACTTGTTAAGTAACCGATTTACGACCCAATAAATTATCAATAACCATTTATGATCCCTAAACTTGTTTTTAAAAGTTGAGGCAACCCATTTATGACATGCACCATTATGTATGGTTTGAAAAATGGATATTTTTGCCATTTCCAGTGGTTATTAGTGTGTACCGTCCATGAATTTAACAGAGGCATGAGTACAATTCGCAACTCGAGGTATCTTAATTATTTTGACAAAAAGTGATGATACTTTGATTGTAAATGGTAGTAGATTCGCCTTTTGTCAACATCAATTCCACGTCCATTTTGGCTTTGCTTCGTTGTGTTCAACTCGTATTGAGTTGACACACGAAGCAAAGCCAAATGGACGTGGAATTGATGTTGACAAAAGGCGACTCCTACCATTTACAATCAAAGTATCATCACTTTTTGTCAAAATAATTAAGATACCTCGAGTTTGCGATTGTACTCATGCCTCTGTTAATTCATGGACGGACACACTAATAACCACTGAACTGGCAAAATATCCATTTTTCAACCATACATAATGGTGCATGTCATAAATGGGTTGCCTCAACTTTTAAAAACAAGTTTAGGGGATCATAAATTGGTTATTTGATAATTTTATTGGGTCGTAATCGGTTACTTAACAAGTTTAATTGGATCATAAACGAGACATTTTTCAGTTTTCTCATTTTTTTTTATAATTCTTTATTTTCTTTTTTTCTTTTTTTCTACGAAATCCAATGAGGGTCATAGACGAGTTTCAGCGACCCTCACCATATTTGGGTGAGGTCGAACCCTCACTGGACTTAGAAAAAAAAAGAAACATAAAATTAAAATTAAAAAATTAAACTTAGTGATTTTGAAAATTTAGAAGAAACAAGTTTTCTATATGAGGTTAAATATGAAGTATTTAAACAATATGGGTCGATCATTTTTTACTCAACTCATCCCGACCTGACCTGACTCGCCTGTTTAATAGGTCTAATAATCACTAATGCGGTGTAATGTCGTAAGTGACTGTACAATATGCTGACGTGGTCTCTACTTGTTTGCCAAATCATGTACTTCTCTTTCTCTATTATTCTCTCTCTCGACTTCAACCTCACTGCCATCACCGCCGTCACCAACGAGCACGTCCGCCACCTTTGTACCACCACGATTGCCCCATCATAATCTACTACTCCCGTCAACTGCTAGTCACCGCCGCCACTGCCGCCACCGCCACCACGACCACCATGGCGATCATCTTCAACAACCACCACCACGACGGCCCATAATTACCATTCACGAAGAAATAAATGCGAAACAATGGTAGTTATAATATTCCACGCTACAAATTTTCCGTTTCTTTTGTTTTCGTGATTCTCGGCCTCATTCTTAATCTTCTGCTGGGGTGGGCTGGGCTGGGCTGGGATATCCTTCCAGTTTTCTGACTAGCCTTCAGCGCGGTGTCCGATTCAATCGTTCGAGAAATCATGCTGTGGCTTTACCGAGCCATAGAAACAAATGACCTGCATTACAAATATTAAAACAGGCCTCATTTTTTATATTATTTTGTTGGGGATAAGTTGACTAGATATCCTAAAATTTGACACGAAAGTGCAACTGATTTTTAAATCTTACAAAAAAATGTAATTAGGTCCTAAAATTTGTCAAATTTGGTGCAATCGAGTCTTCTTGTTAACTCCATCAAACTTGACTAAAAGAATATGCTAACATGACTTGTTTAATATTTCTCTTTTCTATGTAATGATGACGTAGCTAAGGCAGGAAACATTAGGCTAAAACGATGTTTTTGGGTCTAAATTCGATTTTAACGTAACTTTAATTTAAAAAAATAACCTATGAAAAGGGGAGAAACTAGGCAGGAAGGGCAAGTGCGGACAGGGGATGGCCACAAGGGTCCACGGGCCTTGGCCAAGGAACAACGACTCTCGCCCACTACAGCGATCGCTAGCCCTCTCCCAGAGCTAATCGAGGGCTGCCACTAGCCACCAACACCCCGCTAATTGTACGGAGTTAATAGAAGAAGTCAATTCAACCAATTTAACAAGTTTTAGGGCATGATTGCACTTTTATGATAAGTTTTAGGACTTTCAATGCAGTTATTCCTATTTTGTTGTATAATGAAACTGACCTCACGAGGGATGTAGGAAAAGAAAGGTTCTAGGTTGATTTTATAGAATCAAACAAGTTCTATAATTTACAAAATAGTTAATGCTGGAAAAATGGCATTTATTATTTAGGGAGTTTTACAAGCTTGCATCCCCTTTACAAAAGCAAGGCCCGTAAGAGAAGACTCAAAGAGGTTGTTCTTAAGTAATTTTTTTTTTATTTATTTCATCTCATATTTTTTCCGGCCTAATACCCAAAAAATCATAAACTTTAGCACTTGTCTCAATTATATCCAAATCTATTTTTCTAATAAAAAAAATTTTCTCACGAAATTTACCAATGAATTAAATTCGGAAACAAGTTTCGAGGACGATGATATATGAGATCGTTCGTCCAAATAATTAAATCTCCACGTTTAGTCATTCTTTGGGCTGTTAAGTGCCGGGGAGAATCCGAAACGCGTTTTCTTGACTGGCTCTGTATCTCTCAACAGTGTGTAGGGAAAATAGACAACAGAAAAGAAGTTGAAAGGCTTTTTCATGTTAGTTTTATTAAGGTGTAATTCTTTAACCATGTGAAAATGCCACATAGGATCAAAACAAAAGTAAAAGTTTGAAGTTTTTAACGAGGAAAAAATTGTTTTGGATATAATTGGAACATATGTTAAGGTTGGGTTTTTATTTTTGTATTAGGCTGGTATAATTAGAACAAAGAAAAATTTGAAGGTTTTTATGAGATTAAAAAAAAATTAGATATAATTGGGATAAGTATTAAAGTTGGGGGTATTTTTAAGACAAAAAAGGTTTTCAGTGTGTATGATATGTATCGGCCTTGTCGTCCGGAGTATTTTCTACGGATAAATCACCTGGAAGCCACATTTCATGTTTCAACAATCACCATTTACGGAGAGATGCATTTCCCCCAACAGGGCAAGATCCAATGAACTGCCTTCAAATCACCTCTCGTCCAATGAACCAGGAAAAATCCCAAAACAGGAATTGCTGGGGTTGGGAGATGGAGGCGCACGATCCGAACAAAGTTGAGGGGACAGAACAAATCGAATGGTCTTTGGAGGAGAGTCGACTTGGTCGGGGCCTTTGTCGGGTTAACTCCGTGTAGGTGCATTGCACTGGGTCTCCCTCGATCCTGAGGAACCCCCAGAAAAGAGCGACTCCATGTCCGTGGGTTCCTGTAATGCAGTGAATCATCACCAGTCCTCGTCCCCCTCGAAGCGCTCAAAGCTCTTTGTTTTCCTAACCTTCTCTTGTCTCCTGCTGATGGCCTTTCTACGTTCACACTGAAAAATTTGACGGACACGAACGAGGTCAACGAGGGCTCATTAGTTTAGGTGGGGCAGTTGGCCTTTCCGGTAAGTTAAGGTTTTGCCCTGTTGTGGTCCCTATCACTCGTAAGCAATTTATACAATTGCGGCCAATGAAAGTAACTCTCGGCAAGTCTCGCCATGGAAGAGTAACTGAATCTTCTCAGACTCAGAGGATCAAGCCTTTGAGAGAAGCTGATGCCGGGCACTTTGTCCTACGATTACATTATGGAGTTTTGACACCACTGTTTCAAAATTTGATCTTGTCGGGGGAGATTTAGTCCTCAAGTTTTCGATATCTGAACACGTTTTCTGAAGCAACGATTGACCTAATGGATGATCGTAGACCTGGGTGAAGTTTTTCTTTCGGGGTGCCATCAAAGCCCGTGTAAACTTTCACTCTGCGTCTGGGTTTTCTCATAGAATAACACAAGTAAAAGAAAGGGGAAAAAGTGCCTTTGGGCAGATAGGGTAGGAGAGGTAGAGACGCAAAGCTGCACTACCTTGACTGCTGCGCAATGGAGGTAATTGTGTCAGCGAAATTATCTCATCACATCATTGAAATCAAACGCCCGTCTTTTTTTACTTTTAACTTTTAATTTTTTTTCATAATTTTTTATCTAGAGCTTCTGTCTGTGAAAACATTTGAATACTGATGGTATTAGATCTTTCTTTTATTCGGTCGACAGTTCAAATTTGATTTGTTCAATGTTTGAAAAGTCAAACGACATGCCCAACATGAAGGCTCCTAGGAATGCATAAAATCAACAGTGACTTTTTCCTGAGTCATTTTAACAATTCCTCGTGTAGCTAAGTTTCAACATGATAGTAATTGACGATAGGTTCTTCAATTTGTTTTTTTTTTTTTGTACTGCTAGAGAACTCATGGTTTAAGATTACATGAATTAATACCACACAGGCAATAATTTTTATTTTGTAAGATTTTAGGGACTGATTGAAAGGGAACCAGTTAATGAGGCAAGAGACAAATCTTGACAGCTGCCACCTGGCAGGAAGATCGTCCGTCACTATTAAGAACGATGACACGATCAAAGCGAGGTGACAACACTGATCGCTTTTTCAAGAACATCTACAAAAGCTGAGAAACTACAGCGCTAATAAGTCCTAGACGCTCCAACTCTGTTTTTCCTTGGTGGAAAACAAGGACTCAGGAACAGAGCAGAACATCGTTCCCACTTCATCTTCTGCCGTGCTTCTTGTGTTGTCTTTTTGGGGGGCATGGTAAACTCCAAGCTAGCTTCGGAGTTGAAGCTCAGATCGTATCTGTTGACTTCCCATGGGAGGAAGGATCGCTTGCTGACCGCCATAGCACAGACCCCTCTGCAAAAATGAACACCCCAACGCAAAGTGACGTCTTTTCTTTCAGTCGAAGGCAAAAAAGAAAAAAGAAAAGATGAATCATTTTGACGACCTTTGTTGAAGGTCGAGTAATGTTATACTACAGATTTATCGTTATGTACCTCGCGAGGAATAGTATGACCTTTTGCAATGCAAAATGGCGCCCTGAATCCCATCGTGTTGCAGAGCCAGGGAGTCATCCCTCCTCGCCGGCGACGACGTCACGCACGTCGTCCCCAGAGTCGCCGACTTGCTCTTCCCCAGCAGCAGGTGCTTCGGCCTCACTCGAAACCCCTCCCCCATCCTCGGCGAAGAGCACGCCGCCGTCGCCGGAGACGACGCCGGCGATGTCAGCGGCGACTCGGCCGAGGGGAACTTCACGGTGTCGCTGTACCTCTTGGAGATGCCCACGGTCAGGGGCATCACCAGATTCAAGTACTTCTGCAACCCGTCCCTCGAAAGCCGCTTCGAACTAGAATCGTCGGAGGAGAAGCTCTCCGCGAGTTTACAACGCAAAGGACTCGCGGTCTGTTTGTTCTTGTTTTGCTTCTTCGAAGCATCGTCGGTCGCCGGAGGAGCTGGTTGTGCTTCTCTGGATTTGACAGCAAAGAAGAGGTTGCTGCTGGCGCCGCTTTTGACCTCTGTTTCCGCTGCTTTGACGCTCTGGGCGGCGAGGGACTTGGACTTGGACCTCCTGAACATCAAGACTCGAAGCTTGGGAGACGACTTGAAAAGAGAGATCGGAGACTGAGGCTGGGGAGTTGGTTCCATGGGAAGGATCTTCCGCTTGGAGAAGAGAGCGGCGGGAGACGTAGACAAAGAGACGGCCGGTGTGTCTGCAGAGAAATAGCAGGAAGTGCGGCGGGTCTCGGCTTCGGCCGAGCTCGTTTGTCTTGTCCCGTTGGACTTGAGGAAAGTGGCAGCGCTGGAGTCAGTTCCGTCTTCGGATTCGCTGTCGGTGACGTAGCGCGCGAGCTCCAGCACGAAAAAGGAGTCGTCTTCTTCGTCGGACCCGCAGTCCGTTTTCGCAGTGGAGTAACGCGTTTCGTCTGGCGTTGTTGCGACGGTGGCAGTGGGTCTCCACAAGAGTCGGAGGAAAGAGAGAGCTTCCATGGCCACAGGAAGAAAGAAGAAGAATGGATCAGGGTCGAGAGTGGGTTCGGGTTTTATATATATATATATATAGAGAGAGAGAGAGAGAGAGAGAGAGAGAGAGAGAGAGATGGTGTTGGCCCTGTTAGGTATTTTTCCAGAGTGGAGCAGAAGAGTACATGCACTTTTGAAATGCATCTCTCCTTTCCCGCCGCATTAAAAGAGAAAACATCGGATCCCAGCACATTCGATTCGACGTAAAAAAAAAAAACTAGTAGCTTGATAGTTTAATAATATAATTAATTATTTTTTATCATACGATATATAAAATATACGATGATGATATATGAATTTTATTAAAAAATACGTGTGAGTGAGTTGTGCTAATATATCATGTCGACCTATAACTCGTTAATTTAAATTTTTAAATAATGTGAATTTGACCGAATCCCTTTTGTAATCTTACAAAGCGAAGGTATCGAAATTTTGCCGCGCGCTCTCGTAGCATCAAATGATATAGCTGATGATTCGGTTTTTGAGCAGGTCCCGATGACAGACTTTATAATTATGAAGTTGGGCTGCGTGCTCCATTTTTTTTTACGGCTGAAATTGTATTATCTTTTGAGTACCGTCAAAGAAACATTTCTTTCGAGCAGCGAGAGTTTTTTCATGCGAGACATATTAAACAGGTTCCGAAAAATCACGTCAAGTGATTAAAAGGAAGGAAAGGACCGGTGCGCTGCGTCGTCGGAGTCGGACTGTGCAGGGGGGGGGGGGGTGGAAAAGCTGAATTGCATCACTGGGGCACGCAAACGAGACTACCTTGGCTTGGTTTGGGGGGCTTTGCTTTTTTCTCAGGGCTGAACGGTGTCATGATAGCCCAGCTTTCTTGGGCTAAGCGATGCGCGCCCACTTACTGCTAACCGCCTTCGAAAATGCAAATTGCATATATATATATATCTAGAGAATTGAAATATGATCTCGAAGAAATCATTTCTTATTTCCTTTTGGGATATTTACACATGAAATCTTAAAATTATCATGAAAATATAATCGAGACCTTCTATTAATTTCATTCAATTTGACTAATAAAAAAATACTAACATGACTTTTTCGATATTTTCTCTCTCATACACGACGATGATGTAACTAAAACGACGTCGTTTTGACCTAAATTTGATTTTTTTAAACACATTATTTTATTCTTCTTCCTTTTTTTTAAGCATGTAAGAAGGGTCGATGATCATGGAAGAATGGTTGGCGAGGTCGCTAGGCCCCAGGCCAAGGGCGATGACCCTCGCCCAGATTTGGCTATGGGCCAAAAGCCCTCCCCTACGGTCGACGAGGGTCTAGTCAAGGCTTGACAACCCTCGCTGACCATTTCCCCACCATCACCAACCCTTCCTTGTAGTGGTGGGGTGGCAATGGCGAGGACGGTACTAGTTTTCTTTTCTTTTCTTTTAATTTAGCTTATTTTTAAATTCAAGTAAAAATTGCATTATAAGTCATAGTTGGACCAAAGCAATGTGTTTTAGCTTCAAATTTCATGTGTTTAGCCACATAGAAGAGAGAAAAAAATATTTAAAAAAGTCACGTCAGTATTATCCATAAGTCAAGTTGGATGGAGATAATGGAATGACTAGATCACACTAATTTGACAACTTTTGCAGCTCAATTACACATTCGTGACAAATTTTAGGTCTTGCAGGGCGCCCACACTTCTTTTTAAGTAGAAAGAAGCAAATGGTGAACAAAGTGGAAACCATTTTACTATCGGGAAAATTGTATACACGTTCACTTGCTAATGCTAATTATTAGGACGCCAAATTGATGACTTGAAAGTAAAGATTTCGATAAATAGAGGGAAACTACCCTTCGCGTTTTCATATTTCCCGCCAATTCATGTTACTCCGCCTGCTCGAGATACTACGTGCACTTCTGCGATGATTCCATACATATCGTGGCTCTATGTTTAAGTGTTTTATTTCGATTGGAGGATAGACTTGCGTGATGAAGATTCACATTAAATAATGCGCTGTGTAAACCCCAGCGAAAAATTCGATTGATGCCAACGGTTATGTTATTACAACTTTCTGAATATTATTCCTTCCGCGAAAATTAAGGGCGATATCGACATTTATAATAATAAGACAGATATCATTTGAGACATGTGCTATGCAGGGGCAACTTGCTATTACGAATGTAGACCGGGACGAGAGATTCGGTTTTGAGAAAATTGCAAATATGGAGCAGATGGGCCGAGTGCTTCGTGGGCCGAGTCCCTGTTTCGGACTGGACTTCTAGCCGAAATTTTGTACTGGACCAGGCCCAAAATCTTTCGATTTCCCAACCCAAAAAACACAAAATAAAATAATAGAAAAAGGCGCTGGCACTTGGTAATCCATATTCCATATGTGTATTTTACGGAACATCTTCCCATCTAACGTTAGCCACGATGGACGTTATATCACGGTGCATGTGTCGTGGATTTTATTAATTGATTTCTATAGTTATCGCGCTTAATTAGATGAGCGATATCATGTCGGCATGTCACGTGATATATGCGTCATATAAGAGAAAAAAAAAAAATATTGTGCTTGGATTCTCAATCTCTTTCTTTTGGCGAAACAAACGTTCCGAGCTTTCCGTGGTTCATTTAGTATTTTCGTCTCCATAACCAGAAGGTCTCTCTATCATTGTTTGCTAAACTTCGCACTGTAGAATGACGAGGGCAGCACCGGTTATACCCCGAGACGAGTCCAGTTAGTACGTGGAGCTGAGTGAAGAGTTGATGGCAGCGACAAGTGGCGCGGACGCGGTTGTCGGTGCATATTTGGAGGCAGAAGTTGATGTAGACGATGAAACAAAACCAAAGAAGTTGACAGTGAGTGAAATGGACTCTTCAAACGTGGTTACCTTTTCCTAAACGTAATTTGTCCATGTCCTTCATCTTCGTCCAAATGTGTGCGATGGCAAAGGCGCAACGTTGTACGCAACAACACCGGTCGAGCGAATGAGTCAGGTCGGATCGAAAATGATCCGGTCCAAATTGACTTATTCAATCCGCTTCTGATCAATTTCTATGCAATACAATCTAGAGGTTCATACTCGACCAAATCCATATCGACTCAACTCATATTTTTAAAACACTTTCATATTTTACCTAATTTAACAAAATTTGTTTCTTATAATATTTTTTTAAAAAAGTTATGCCGCAAACAGTTCCATGCACTACAAATTTAGTGGAGAGTATTTACATTTTGTAGTTTTTTTTTTCCTTTTTCTTTCTTTCGTTTCCTTTTTTTTCACCTTCTTTGGCAAGGGCCCTCACTCATCGCCATCTGGCTGCCGACAAAGGCTTTGCGGCCCTCATCTATGACTGGCAAGCTTGACTAGCGGCCCTTGCCGGCTTCGTGGAAAAAAAAAGAAAGAAAAGAAATTTTTTTGTTTTGACGTCTTCAACCCACTTGATGCATTGGCGGCTTTATTTACTACTAGAACACTTGTGAAAAAGCTCCTTATTTTTTTTTTTGTATGGATCATCAAATATGTTTTTAGACTCATCTTCTCACCTCTATACCCAAAGAAAAGCTAAAAGAACTGAATAATCAATTGTGAATGTTCTCTCCACAAGGTCCAGCCTGGTCGGTATCTCGCCTTGTAAAGCTTTGTGCCTTGCAGGAGAAGTTCCGGTTGGAATATTTTCTTTATATATTTTAGAATTATCGTTGTTTATCCTTTAGAATTATTTCTCGTAGATTAGGCTTCATTGTACCTATTTATTATGACTTTATGCCTTAATACAATACACGGCTCAATTTTCTAGATCTTCCTTCTCTATCAATTTCGATGGCTCGATTAAAATCCCATGGCCTATCTTGGGGTAGATCTAGCATGATAATATCCACAGTCCTAATGCTTTAGCAGAACATGGACATTCACGTGGCCACGATCATTACATTGTCATCGAATGCATGAGATGTGTAGGAGGCTCTTTCCATAGAAATGGCCGAGAAAAGGTGAGTCGATTGAATGCTGCCGGAGTCGAAGATGTGTGGAGAGGTTGAACGCATTGGTGCGTGCTTCTGCGCTGACCAAACGCTCCGAAGATCAGAGAGCGACATAGGCGCGTGTGATTGACCGGAACAGTGCTGGATGTCATCGGCACGAGATCGAGATGCTGATGTTCTGTCCAGTCCGGCGCTTGCGTTTGGCAGCACAAGTTCATGATTATGAACATTTTGATACCGCGAAGAATGGCATGCATTGCTTGTGTAGGGTGAGATCGAAAGGACAGAGTAGCATCGACAATATGTCAACCTCGTACTGATGAATCGGACGGTCGGACTACTCAAAAAACTATCAGAACCTCTCTTACAAAATGACAATTATTCCACGGTCATCTGCACGTTCTAGTCCTGCTGCTGGAGATAACAAGTCATGTAAAGCCGAGGGCGATTGCTTAATATCAGAATTACGTTTTGGACAAATTTGAGTAGTTTCGGCCCCTCTTCATTCGACCAGGTCGCTCGTTTTGCAACCCGGATTACTAAATCCCGAAGGGCGATTTTGGAGCATTGCGTTCGCTCCGTGCAGGGACGGGCATGTAGCAAACTTTCGTGATTTAATCTCACAAAACTAGTCCGGCTGAGATTTAGAGAGAAACCGATAACGCATTGAGTCGTAATGGACGAGTCCGCTAAAGAACATAGCACGGCAAGGAGGATATCATCTTTTAAGTTCAGTCCAAGTCCGAGGATTTTTCCTCCGTTGGGAAAGATTACAGTACCAGCTCCAACCATATTCTTTCCTCCTAGAGTTGGAGATCCGACGGCGACCTTCCGCTAAAGCCGATCGGACATATCTCGTTCTTTTTCTTCATCTCCAGTTGGCCTTTAACTGTCTTTCATCTTTCACCTCGGTCCATCGCATCTCTTTGGGGCACCCTTCCTGGGAGCATGTCAGCCTCTTCTCATCTGCCTGGAAAAGAGGTCAAGAATCGATTTTGGTCATTTCCTGAAGACCTCTTAGGATACAAGCATAGATGGCAAGGCAATGAAGGAATTCAGTACGTACCGTTGGATCTTTTACAATGGAGACCGCCTCATAAATGGAGCTCTCTGAGTCGCAAGACCTCCGCCATTCGTCTGCGGAGTACGCGGAGCTTATCCTGGGGAGCACTCGATCGGATAGACGGAGTTCTTGATTGCCTGACTTTTTGCACCACGAGTTTCCTCTGCTTTAGGCCCCGTCCCACGTCCCCGCACCATTTGAACAAGTGGCCTGAACAAATGCAAGTACTTCCGGAATATCCGCCTCGATAATCGCCGGCACTGCCTCAGCGATGGAGAACGCAATTTACTTTCGGGCATCACGCTTCTCTTTACGTGAACCGGAGGAGGCGGGGAAGAAGTCAGGTGGTCTGCAGCTTCGCAGGACTTCAGCTTCAACGGATCGACGAAAAAGGGCAGACATAACCGTCCCGAAAGACCTCGTCGGCATGAACAAAAGGTAACGGAGGTTGCGAAGTCGGGAAATCGAAGTTGAAATCATGAGAGATGGAGTTCCTGCGGAAGCTCTTTGAGGAAGGGAATCTGGGGTCCACTTCAATGAAATAAGCTTCTTCGGATGCGTCGAGCGAGGCCCTGAAAGAACCGTCTGCAATTTCTACAGAGGGATTTCGGTTCCCTAGCCAACTGTAGGAAAAGCTCTCAATGGAGAGAGGCTGGGAAGCTTCCATTCCTTTCTTTGGTCAATTTATCTGGAAACGAAGAAGGAATGTATATAGAAATGAGCAGTTTCAGAGGCCTCTCTTGCAAACTGTTGACTCCTATCTTCTGTTATATAGAGGGAATCCATACACATGTTTGGATGGCTATATAGCAGGATTAGTGTGTGTGTGTGTGGTTGGTGGCGTGATGATGAACTTAAAGTTTTAAAAGAAGATAAAAAACAAGAAGTGAGCCCCACAATCACTCAAAAAATTCACTATGGTACCTTATCATTTTAAATATTTTCTTCTTTAGACTTCCAAGCAAGATGCTCCCTTTTTCTAAGTTGTGTATGATTGTGAGAGCAGAGTTCTGAAGACTATTAAAAGTAAACAGGACAGATTCTTACGTTTGAAGCTGCAGCAACAGACCAAAACCACTATTGAGATTAAGCACCCATGATCATGTCTCCTGATGTTTCTTCGGAGCTCGCGACCGAGAGAACTAAAAATTCGAAGCTGTGTCCAATGGAAACAGATTCATGCATCCTGCATTCATCTACTCAAGCAGCCTCCATAACTACATGATCTCAGGAGCTTCTGTTGATCCGTAGCTTATTCCCTGGTGGACAAATTTGCTGATTTCGCTAAGCATGCCTCTCGTTTTCTCATCATCGTTTCTGCTATTCTCTCCACAGTACCTTTTCGCACCCTCCACAGTACCTTTTCGTGTCGGGAGGTTATGGCCGACCTGCGAAAAGAGAATCCTGACTTCTGATGTTACATTCTAACAGTTTATGTGAAACCGAATACATGCTGAGTTCATGCTTATATTCTCCTCAGCTAGAACCAAAGCATGTAATGCCAAGATAGACAGCATCATGGTTCTAGATAAGCCGGAATACATCAGGAGACTTTAAGGCAGTTGAAGAAGCAAAAGAAGGCTTTTTGCAGAACACATTGGGAATTTGATACCGACTCTCGGTCTTCTTCGGTTCTCGTTTATCCTATCAGGTAGCTGGCACTACATTACATTTCTTTCTTTTTTTCCACAAAACTTTCCGAGAGAAGCCTGTGGACAAATCCATAGCTTGGTTAAAGTTAAACCAACCGAGATAGGCAGGCCATTATCAGGCGAGATTTGGACATGTGCTCAAAGAGGGATTGAACCCTTCGCTTGGGATGACAGGTCTAATTCCACACTACTCAGCCACGAACATTGGGCGGACAAGCACAACAATGAAGCCATTAAACTTAGAGAGTAGCCTGCCTAAGAAAAACTTTGAAATCGCATTTCACATAGAAAGCATCAGAAGATAATGGAAATATGACCTCAAGAAACAGAGAGATGGCATTATGACCCAACACATATGACCTGAAGAAAGAAATTTAAGGGAAGGCAATGAAAACTCAGGCATCTGCATCCACTAATGTCCCTGCTGCTTATGAGGGCGGAATCTTCTCAAAGTAAAATGCTGGAAAAAGTTCCGTCATTATCATGTAGGCTAACCTAACTATACCATTCACTAGCAAACTAAAAATACAAGACAAAAAGGCAGACAGAGGTGTCCCATGGGTGTCGGCAATGACATGGACATCAACCCAAGTTTTCCTTTGAGGGCAAAAGCTAGAGATGGAAAGAGACGTCAAAGGTGATAGGCCCATCTGCCCTCTCTTGAAGGACACTAAGCTATTTCAAGAGCATCTAAGACACTAAATAAAAAGCAGCGCGCTGTTCCAAACAGAATGTTTTCTCGACTCTGCTTGATTTCCTCACAATCATGAGGTAATGAACAAGCTTAACTGATGCATCACCACTGTGACTCAACAGTGAAAATTCCAGAAAGAATCCATCAGTGATATCCTTTGTCGATAAAGGGAAGTTAGTTTCACGGAGCACATTACACAGAGTTCGTATTCCAAAAAGTCAAGTCCTTTGATAATGCCAGGACTGCCCATCTCTACATCTCAACACCTTAGGATCTAAGAAGATCCCACAAAAACAACGAAATCTAGTGAGAGAACTAGAGAGTTCTAGAAAAATGCAACTGATTAATGAAATGAAATCCCGCAAGAAGATTTTTCTAAATTCAGCATCCAGTCCTCCAGCATCTAAAACAGGAGCGCTACTATTCCCTTTAAGCAAGCCCCTCTTTTTCCAATTTCCAAACAACATGTCATGCAGCATGTTTGTGTGTGCGTGTGCGCAATGGGGGGAAGAGGGTGTGTGAAGAGGAAAGTTGCTGCAGAAAGAAAACTCAGGACTTACCCACCTCCCTAATGAACAGAACAAGAAACCAAGAGAAGCAATCTCATTAGAAAAAATGAAGGCAATTTTCAACTAGCTGGTCAAAGAATATACAACTTGAGGTGATATTATTTCATCAGATCTAAGTATACAAATGCATTCCAAAGACTATGCAACACCATTGATGCCAACAAGTTCCTTGATCGTGCGAAAACAGCACCCATCACCACTCCTAGGATATAAAGCGGAAGCATCCTCTGCATATTGAAATGAGCCAAAGCAAAAGCCAATGAACTCACCAAATTGAGCACAATACTGGCATGTACCTGGTCAAGGAAGGTAGAAGAAACCCACGGAAGACAATCTCTCCCAAATTGGGCACATATGTGAACCACCACAGCGTAAAGGCCATGGCCACAGGTCCCGTGCAACTATTGATTGCTCAACACTGGAGACTGTAACTGGTGTGGAGGGAAGAACAGGCAACAAATTAAGGTTGACTTGAGATAAATGGTTCCAAGCGTAAACATAAGACAACCTAGACCAACATCAAAGTGCCATTTTCCTTTGAGGCTAACCTAAACCAATCGGACGGAAGGGGACGGAATCTTGCAAGACAACGATGGAGGATTGCAATTCCAGTAAGACCTTCTACTATATCAGTCAAGAGGCTGTACAGTGCTTGGCCTCTGTATGTTAGGGTCTCCTTTCTGAAACCCTCCATGTGAGCCAGGAAAGGAATAATCCAAGATCACGAACCAAAATGATGCAATCCATAGAAGCATTACCGCAGCACCAAATAGCCAATCCGCCATATAGTCTGATTTAATTCCAAAATATTGTTAATTTCTAAGTTACAGTAAGAACACTATCCATAACATTATGCATATTGCCCTCATGATTAGGTACAACCAGAATTGGACCGGTTGCGCAAACCAACCTGAGTGCACAAGTGAGATTGAAGCATGAGAGAGATTGACGAGTATCTTTAGATGTCCTAAACAAAAGCATACTATGCACTCTCTTAATAGTTCAATATCATCTCAAATAGAGTATCAGCACTTTGGACCAGCAGACTCATAATCTTAGTATCAATGATCTTTCCACCCACATTGGTACCTTGATGCCAAAGAAAAACAGAAAAAAGCACAGATAGAACAAAAGAAAAAACATCCACGTTGCAGTTTGGTCTAATCAACAAATCATCATTCATATCATTCTAAACCAAAATTTATAAGGTTCGATCCCAGCACAGAGACCAGCACCTTATGCGCTTATCTGATATTTCTTTCATTTATTAAGTGCTCTTTAGCCTAGATCACTGCATCACAAATGCTCTATTTTTTGGCTATTGAGAACCAAACCTGTAGACACACACATACAAAAGGACTCAAAGGTGCTCATTGGTGCCCAAAATATACAACGCCTCCTCATTGAACACATGTTGATCAAGTCAGCTTATCAAGAGAAAATGTTGTATGCTGTCATATTCATTCGTCAAGCACTATTGGGTAAAGTTTCCTTTTGCACACTTCGCAGCTTGTTACTTGAAGGAGGAAAAAGAAACAGATCATAAAATGTAACTTTAGGTTCAAACAAGCTAATATCAGACAATATCAAGTTGAAACAGCCTATCTCTTCAATCCCCAGAATTACTGTGCCATTGTACTTGAGGGTAATCATAATAGACATTATAATATCAAAATATTGTAGCCACCATTAATGAAATAGAAGTATGAAGTCTCGATTGCAATTTCTATTCGATATCATAAAAAGATGCACATGTAAAACACACACACACGAGCGAATGGAGTGAATAGTAGCACTAATGGGAATAACTGCCGAATTGTCTCCCACGGCCACTAGTTCGTCCCCACCTGTCCCAGGTAGTTTGGATGTGCTATGAAAATGTGCATCTCTCACCTGACATACAATGAACACATTTTGAATCATCATATGCCAAGACAGGCTGATTTTATAAATTACTGGTGGACATAACGACTACAAACTGAATCTTGCAAAAAATATTCGTTCTCAGATCGCTTCGGCCTGTTCCTAAGCCTGCAAGATGCATATGAACATGGCATTTTTTGGAATATAGAATTTTTCTGTCAAAGATGCCCACACATAAGCTATGACACATTAAAGGTTGTAGACACAGCGAGAGCGAGCCAGAAGCAGCGATAGCTTTCATTTGAAGAGCCATCGCTTATGTATTTTTTGTTACGGAAGACGGGCGGGATGTCGTCTAGAGGGCACTTACGTCAATAGGCCGTCAATATATCCAGTTGGATTCGACATTTACTCAAAGACTTAAGCCAATTAATTAGGAATCAACTCGGATATACTAACTGATTTACACCACATCGTTTCTTCAGAGTGTGATACAACTCTTTAGCCACCACTTTCACACATGCATCTTTAAACGATCTCCTCCTCCAGTGTGAGATCCAGTGTCTAGACGTGATTCCCTTAATTCAATATCTTTCTGCATCAACTTATCTTAGCATGAATCTCTAACATCCCAACTTCATCCTTGGTCTCTTTCTCCAGATCGAGCCATGAAGTTCTACTATTAGTCCGCTGTTGCTACACCACAACGCCCTACCGCCTAAAAATAGCATTGGTCACCAAATTCATTCCTCGCTATATTCGGCCAAACACCAGAATAGATTGGAAGCCCACAATCAACCATCGGCTCCTAATATCACTTCATTAATAGCGCGAATTAAAAATCCGATACTTTCACCGCAGGAGATTGACCAAAGAGGAGTTATAAGTCTGAGCCTTGTCAACATATACAATTGGACCCACATTTCAGTCAAGAGCTTAAGCCAATGATTATGATGCTCAACTGCATATGTTAATTGCTCCATTGCTCCCACCACAACAAATTTCTCTAATGTGACGACTTTTCTATAATATGACTCACTACCGGCATCTCAACACAAGATATTTCTCATGCAATTCATGACCATAATCATAACCACTTACATGCTCCATAATCATTAACGTTGTTTTAGGAATTCAATCGTATTTGCATAGATAATCAAAAAATCATATACTATCTACAGGCAAACTCGATCACATATGTGATAATTACAAACTATTGAAGTAGGTCCTGTACGGGATGCGGTCTCCAAGCTGTATCCGTACAGGTTCTACCTGTGAACTCTTTTTCACTTAATCCCATCTTCACGCAATAGGTATCTTCTATTTTGTGGAAACTGGATAACCTACCTGTCACCCCGCCTACTTGGAACCTACCAGAACCTACCTGCCCACAAGTTCCAGAGGTCGTGATATCCCTAAAGATTTCCACCCCATGCAATTCCACAGGTATTCTTCTAGGTGAACGATTACACTGAATATCACTATTTAATGGACCATCCCTAGCCTTACTAAAATTCACTGACCACAACTCAATTCTAGAGACGATAAAATCATGCAATATTAACAAAGTAAAAGTGCTTAAGCATAAGAGGTCAACGCGCTTTCCCGTGACCTAGCCAC
>JAGVVM010009280.1:0-22865 GCA_019149425.1 Psidium friedrichsthalianum
AAAGTCTTGTGCCACGAATTCCACATACTCCAACTCTAGCAAAGTGCGCCTTGATCCCCTTCGCGCCTCCAACATACTCATCCCCTAAGAAGTTACCCTCAGCTCGTCATTAGGCAGAACCCAACCAGCTCCAAAATGCATCCGTCGCTCTAGTCTTTCCCCGGTATCCCACGAAAAAGTAACAGATAATTTCAATTGACTCAGTACCACGGGCTGACCTTGGAAAACTTCCTTATTTTGAAAACACGGGAAACAGTATTCAAACTTTGCTCTTCAGATGAAATTTATATTTTGCTTCTGTTTTAAAGGAATGCTCTTTATGTAGGTGAGCTGGGGGATAGAGAGAGCCATTGCTTTTCAAGATTTGAATGTCACACTTAGAAGCATTGCTCTGCCCCTCTCAAAGATCTATTAATATCAACGACCGACTCTTAAGCTCCTCTCTTCCTATTAGTTCCTAACTATTTTTCTGTTTCTCTATAACCATCAGGAATCTAAAGCATCCTCCTATCTTTATCCCATTATTGGTGAAGATTAGAAACAAATTAAGCATACTGCAAGAGCTTTGACAAAAGGGTTATTGGAGATACGCATACCTTGTGAACCTCTGTATCGGGTTCTCCCTCTTCCGCATTCAGTGGGCGAGGCATGTTGGTCAAAGCAGGAAGAGACTGATTCGTCTCAGGCATGTAAAAAAGGCTGATGAACCTGCACCACAGCTCAGGTACGGCATGGCAGCGATTGAAGTCTCTCTCAAAGCATCTTCATTGCTCGCAGTCACGGGCTGATGCCAACCCTGTGTAAGGTTGGATGAACCTTCATCATTGCCCTGTCTGTTGCTGATTCCACTGCTCTTTCACCCTTCAGCACCTCTAGAACTTCTGACCTCACTCCAGCAAAGTGCACCTTCATCCTCTTTGCGCCTCCAACATACTCATTCCCGCAGTAGTCACACTTCCGCTTGTTATTAGGTTCTCTTCAACAAAGCTCCGAAAATAGATCCATCACTCTATGCATTTCCCCTGTATCACACAAAGAGTAACCCAAGATAAGTTTCAACTGAACTCGGTACCACAAGGAAGACCATGCAAACTTTCTTATTTTGGAATCACGGGAAACGGTTTTCAAACTTATCTCTTCAGATTGAAAAACTCCATTTTGCTTCTGATTTAAAAAAGGAGTGCTCTTTATGTAGGTGAGCTGAGGGATAGAGAGAGCCATTGCTTTTCCAGATTTGAATGTCACACTTAGGAGCGTTGCTCTGCCTATCTTCAAAGATCTATTAATTAACAAGACCAACTATTGAGCTCCTCTCTTCCTATTATTCCAAACTATTTTCTGTTTCTCTACAACCATTAGAAATCTGAGCATCTCCTGCCAATATCCCTATTATTAGGTGAAGATTAGAAGACAAATTAAGCGTCCTGCAAGAGCATAACAAAGAAGGAATTTGGAGATGCGCGTACCTTGTGGAACCTCTGTATCAGGTCCTCCCTCTCCTGCATTCAGTTGGGCTGGCATGTTAGTCAAATCAGGAAGAGACTGATTTAATGCTTTCTATGATAGCAACAGCATCAGATCTATTAATTATCAATGACCTACTCTTAAGCTCCTCTCTTCCTATTAGTTCCTAACTATTTTCTGTTTCTCTATAACCATTAACTCTAAGCATCCTCCTACCTTTATCCCTATTATTGGGTGAAGATTAGTCATGGCCATGGGCCGGTTTGGGCTTGAAACCGGCCCGGGTCAAACCCGGAACCAGCCCGTTGACCGGGCCCACAGTTCCAACCGGAACCGGCCCGTGCCATCCGGGCCCCGTTCCAATTTCTTCAAAACATGAACCGGGCCCGAAACCAGCGGTTCGGCCGGTTCCGAACCGTTAATTTTAAAAAAAAAAATTTACCAATTTGAAGTTTTGAATCGTGATAGTACCCCCACGGCATTTATGAGGCTATGAGCTCTAGTCTGTCATGATGTCACCACTCTTTCCCTCGTTTCTTTCTTTTATTTTTTTTTTTTGGTCAAATTTTCCCTCCTTTCACTCCTCCCCTTTTCCCGTAGACCATGACTACCCCCTTCCCCTCTCTCTCTTACTTTCCTATCTTCTCTCTCCTCCTTTTCTCTCTCTCCTTCCCCCTTCCCCAACGCCCCTTGCTCTGCTGCATTTTTTTTCTTCCTCTGCTTCATTTGCCGACGCCACCGCCGCTTCATCCGCCACCGTCCCCCAGCCGAGCCCTCCACCCGTCCGCCGTCTCACCCTCGCACCCCTGCAGCTCGCCATCGCGCCTCGCTAGGCCACCGTTCGCCGCGCCATCGCCGCTAGCCCGCGGCAGACCCAACCACAGCTCAAAAAAAAATCGAAACCGGTTCTGAACCGACGGTTCCGAACAGAAACCGGCCCGAACCTCCGGTTCCGGTTCCTCCAAATCATGAACCGGAACCGGCGGTTCCGGAACCGTGGCCATGTATAGATTAGAAGACAAATTAAGCAGAGTGCAAGAGCTTTAACAAAAGGTTTATTGGAGATACGCATACCTTGTGGAACCTTGTATCGGGTTCTCCGTCTTCCGCATTCAGTGGGCGAGGCATGCTGGTCAAAGCAGGAAGAGACTGATAAGGCAAATTCGTCTCAGGCGATGGAAGAAAGGCTGATGAACCCGCACCAGAGCATAGGTACGGCATGGCAGCGATTGAAGTCTCCTCTCGAAGCATCTTCATAGATCGCAGCCACGGGCTGATGCGAACCCTGTGTAAGTTTGGATGAACCTTCATCATTGCCTTGTCTGTTGCTCGATTCCACTGCTCTGTCACCCTCGAGCGCCTCTAGGGCTTCTGATCTCACACCGGTCATCGAAGACCTTTTACAGACAGAAAACAATCTGGAAATTCAAGTCGTATAATAGAGTGGTCACGAGTTACAACAGAATTACTGCACAATCTTCATGGCCTATTACGGGATAGGGAAATCTTTTCTTGATTTCCCTCCCAAGATAGGGAAATCCTTTCCTGATTTCCCTCCTATTGTGTAAATGTATATTATTAGGTTTTATTTGTTTCCTCTTTTTTTCGTGTATTCTTCCTTCCTTGTAAGGGCTAATAGCCTATTTATGCCACGTCGTCTGAATAAATCTATTCATTCAAGTTTTTTGCTCATCATTCACGTTTTCGATTTATTATGGTATCAGAGCGCCGACGCTCTGGGATCGGCGTGAATTGATCGTGTGGGTGTTTATTGTAAGAAGAGAGATGGTAGGTGATGGTAAGAAGGACTCGGAGGAGTCGGCCAGGAAGATGAAGGGGACTGAAGGTGGAAGCGAGAGGCGAGGGTGCCGCCAGTTTATCGCCTGAGTTCCCCGATAATCGGGCAATATCATCACCACGTGCCGTCTCAATGGAGACAATTATTTAACGTGGTCGAAGGCGATTCGAATGGCGCTCAATGCCAAGCACAACTGCCATTCATCGACGGGACCATTCCGAAACCCGAGGATGAGGAGACTCGGGAACTATGGGAGTCGTGCAATTCCACGCTAATTTCGTGGATTTTCAACACGATGGAGGAAGACCTCCAATCGATTATTTCCGGTGCTACAGATGTGAAGGCCATGTGGGATGAACTGAGAGAACGTTATTCTCAGGGAAATCTCGCGATGATTTACGACCTAAAGTCTCGGCTTGCGGTGCACAAGCAGAATGGACAGAGTGTCCAGAAGTACTATGGGAAATTTAAACAATTGTGGCAGGATCTCGACAATTATGCCGAGAGTCCCAGGTGCACTTGTGGAAATTGCACATGTGATTGGAAGAAGCTGGCGTAGAGAAGGAAAAGGAGAAGGGGCTGCAATTTCTGATGGGATTAGACCCTGAGTTTGCCACGGTGAGGTCCAACTTGCTGGGCACGGAGCCTTTGCCATCCTTAAACACCATCTATTCGAAGGTGACTCTCGAGGAGAAGTCGGTTGCTGTGGCACGGTCACGGGAGAACAAGCAAGAGGCGACGGCTTTTGTTGCCAAGGCTGCTGGGACGACGGAGAATGGAGCAAAACAGGCTCGCAGATGTTGGCAACGGCAGTGACAAGCGTTCGTCTCAGCTGCAACTTTTGTGGGAAGACGGCCACACCCGTAACAATTGTTGGGCACTACATGGGCTACCAGCAGATTGGGGAAAAGAGAGAAAGCCCATAGGCTCAGCAGGGAGAGGACGAGGGGCCGGATCGACTGGGAAGCCAGCTAGGCCACCTCAACAAGCTGGGCCGTCTCAATCGAGTGGGCCTCAGGGAGTCGGATTGAGCCGCTGGAAGAAGGGACAGAACAGAGCCCACGTAGCAGAGATAAGTCCAGTTCCGGGGATTTCCGATGCACAATTTAGCAATTGTGTGATATATTCAGCAAAGGGGATGACATGGAGGCTCTCACTGGTAACACATTTAATTTTGCAAATGTCACGAGTGATTGGATATTAGACACAGGTGCCTCCAGACATATGTCCAGACAAATTTGCAATTTTTCTGATCGCATGAAGTTGGAGGGGTGGTCACCGGTTTTCATACCTAATGGTGGTGTTGTGCAAGCGACACATGTTGGAGCAGTCGAACAAGCACCTGCTATTCTACTCTTCGATGTGTTGTATATTCCATCATTTAATTGTAACTTGATCTCAATCACGCGTTTAATCAAAGATTGGAATTGTGACGTGATTTTTTGCTCTAAATTCTATGTGATCCAAAATCGCACTACGAGGACGATGTCTGGAGTGCTAAACTTCAAGGGGGGGTCTACAACCTGCAATGGGTGGCGGGAAGCTCGTTTGCGGGTCAGGCAGTTGGAGGAGTTTCAGCAGATGTCTGGCACAAGCTACTTAGTCATCCGTCTTATCGGGTTCGTGTTGATGGTTTAGCATTGCATTTAGCCGAGCGTGATAATAATGGTAGTTGCAACATTTGTTTTCGAGCGAAACAGACTCGTTCGCAATTCAGTTTGAGTTTGAATAAAGCTGAATATTCATTTCAGTTAGTACATGTTGATTTGTAGGGCCCTTATAAGATAAAGTCACACTCGGGAGCAAGTTATTTTCTTACGATTGTTGACGACTATAATAGGGGTGTTTGGTTATACCTTTTGCGTACTAAGACTGAAGCATGTCGATTTCTCATCAACTTCTGCAATTTAATCCGAAATCAATTCGATTGCTCGGTTAAGACGGTCAGAAGTGATAATGGAAGAGAGTTTTTTTCGGGAGAATTACAGGAATACTTCTCCCAGCATGGGATACTTCACTAAACCTTGTGTATTGATACACCCTAACAAAATGGCCGGGTGGAGAGACGGCACCAGCAAATACTTAACATTGCACGAGCACTCTTATTTCAGGCAAATCTTCCAATCGAGTTTTGGGGTGAATGTGTCTCCATGGCAGCCCATTTGATGAATGTGATGCAGACCCCAATACTCGATAAGAAGAGTCCGTATGAAGTGTTGTTTGGTAAACCGCCAGACTAATCACACTTGAGGGTATTCGGTTCACTTTGCTATGCTCACAACAAACCTCGAGACAAAGATAAGTTTGACGATCGTTCAAGGAAATGTGTTTTTGTGGGGTATCCGAATGGGAAGAAGGGTTGGCGTTTATACAATTTGAAAATGGGGATATCTTTGTATCACGTAACGTGCATTTCTGTGAACATGAGTTTCCATTTGCGAGAGAAGATTCGCAGTCAAGTTCAGAGCCCGAGCACTCACTGCTAGGGGTGAGCGGTTCCAGGTTCCGTACAGGTTTTACCTGGAACCTGGAACCTACCCGTCTATACATGTTTCTTATTTTATGGAACCTGGAACCTACCCTGCATATCTTAGAACCTAGAACCTACTCTGTCACAGGTTCCAGGGTCGGTTCCAGGTTCCACTCAGGTTCCATATGTATTCTTAATTGAACGATTATAGTGAATAATCACAATTAATGACCATCACCTACTGCTAAAATTCACTAACCACAACTCATATTTAGAAACGAAAAATATAAAACATTAACAAAATAAAAGTCTTAATGATAAAGTGATTTCGGATTACACACTCAACATTGGATATTATGGAATATCGCAGGATGACGCAAAAATATATACTAAAAAAATATATAAAAACTTGCTCCAGGGTCCAGGTTCCAATTCCAGGTTTCACCTACCTAGAACCTGGAACCTACCCGTCAGAACAGGTTCCCTAATTTTTGGAACCTGGAACCTACCCTCCATACCTTGGAACCTGGAACCGATCGGTTCCATCAGTCCGGTTCTTCAGGTTCCAGGTTCTACCCTGAAACCATGCTCACCCCTACTCACTGCTCTTTACCGACCCATTTGGGTCGGATCCACCTGATGAGTCTGCAGCAGCCCAGATTGACAGACAGGACGAGCATGGGCCTTCTTGTGGGCCTGATCTGCCTGGATCTTCTGCTGAGGCTTTGGCTGAAATTAGTTCTGGGTTGTTTTTGCCGGCTGCTAGACATGGAGGAGGTCATGAGCAGCTTCAGGAGAAATCTAGGCCAGTCCAGCAACTTGGGCAGTACTTTGAGGGTACGGGGGAGTATGTGAGGGAGCAGGGGGAGTCCGTTAGTGGGACACAAGGCTCAAATCAGAAGTAGAGTGTTGAGATACCGTCGGGATTGACAGTTAATCCTAGTACAAAGACCGGTATTGTTCACACTGATGGACAACCATTGGAGAAACAGTTTAGTTGGAAGTCCACACGGCCGAAGGCTCAACCGAGATATTTGTCGGATTATGTGGTCTATGCAGCGAACTCTAATCCCCCCCCCCCCCCACAACATCAACCCACTTCAACACCGTCCTCAGGTATGTTCTATCCCATAGAGGAATATCTTGGTTTTATGTACTTATTGATCGCATAAAGCTTTCCTAGCAGCCATAGATTCCGTCATTGAGCCGCAATCCTATCGTGAGGCCACCCAAGATCCTCAATGAAATGTTGCCATGGCCGCTGAAATATGAGCCTTGGAGTCCAATCACACTTGGACAATCGAGAGATTATCATAGGGTAAACATCCCATAGGCTGCAAGTGGGTGTACAAGGTGAAGAGGCATGCCGATGGAAACGTGGAACGCTATAAAGCTCGGTTGGTTGCCAAGGGATTCACACAAGTAGAAGGTATTGATTTTAATGAGACTTTTGCGCCAATTGCTAAACTAGTAACTGTTCGATGTTTATTGTCTGTTGCGGTGGCCAAGAAGTGGGAGATTCATCAAATGGACGTGAACAATGCATTCCTTCATGGCGATCTGGATGAGGAAGTTTATATGTGCTTGCCACCGAGATTCTCTTCGGCCAAGCCGGGTTATGTTTGTGGCCTGTGGAAATCATTATATGGTCTCCAGCAGGTATCTCGGAACTGGCACGCCAAGCTTGCTGATTCTCTTCTTCAATATGGATTTCAGCAGAGCGCAGCTGATCACTCTTTATTTACTTATTTGGGTGATTCTACATTTCTCGGTGTGCTAGTTTATGTCGACGACCTGATCATCGTAGGCAATTATTCTGTTGATTGTGCACATTTTAAGATCTACCTAAGTATGGATTCAGGTCTTTTTCTCAGTCAGCGCAAATACGTGCTGGATATTCTTTTGGAGTGTGACATAATGGATTCACGATCTTCCTTGTTTCCTATGGAGCAACATCAGAGATTAGCCACCAATTCCACCGCTCTCATTGAAGATCTTGCTCGCTATCGACGGTTGGTTGGGCGATTAATTTATCTCACCATCACTAGGCCGAGATCAGTTATTCTTTACATGTTATGGCACAGTTCATACATGCTCCTCGACAGGATTACTGGGATGCTGCTATGAGGGTACTTCGCTACCTCAAGCAATCTCCGAGCCAGGAGATCTTTCTAGAGCCTGATTCGCTAGAGCTCCAAGCCTATTGTGATTCGGATTGGGCTGGATGCCTGTTAACAAGGAGGTCGGTTAAGGGTTACTTCATTACATCGAGAGGCTGTCCGGTTTCTTGGAAAACTAAGAAACAGACCACGGTTTCTCGGTTTTCAATGGAGGCGGAGTATCAAGCTATGGCTGCAGCGGTTAGTGAGATCATTTGGCTTCGCAGTTTACTTCAGTCTCTTGAAATGACATGTTCTACGCCTACTCGTTTGTACTGTGACAACCAGGCGGCACTACACATTACTACTAATCCTATCTTCCATGAGCACACGAAGCACATTGAGATCGATTGTCATTTCGTTCGTGAGCGTATTCAGATCACCACTTCGCACGTGTCCACTAAGCTTTAGCTTGCAGATATATTTACTAAGGCTCTTGGACGCGATCGATTCTCCTTTCTTCTTAGCAAGTTGGGCATTCGAAACCTTCACGCTCCAACTTGAGGGGGAATATTACGGGATAGGGAAATCTTTTCTTGATTTCCCTCCCGTGATAGGGAAATATTTTCCTGATTTCCCTTCTGTTGTGTAACTGTATATTATTAGGAATAGATATTTTGGATTTATTAGGATTAATTAGTTTCCTTTTTCGTGTGTTCTTCCTTCTTTGTAGGGCTAATAAGCCTATTTATGTAACGTTGGCTGAATAATCAATTCAAGCTTTTTGCTCATCATTCACGTTTCCGATTTATTATGGGGAAATAAAAATGGTTTTTTTCATATCAATTTTTCATACTTCACGTATCCTATTCGGATCTATCCCAATCCTTAGGTGAGATTTTTTTTAAATCCGGACTATATCTGGGCCATATCAAATCATATCCGGATTTCACATCACTCCAAACACCGGATAGTACAAAAGTTATCTAATTCGAAGTTTTATCTGGTCTCTCAAACGCTGCTTTAATGTTCTCACAATTACTGTGGAGGAAGAACACTATACTGAAATATTAGAAGAATGAAATTTGATTTATTTCATCTGTTCCGTGATCGGAAGAGGAGGATACATGTGACCCCACTATTTAATCATAAAGGATATAACAAAATTAACACTTTTCACTTGTTTTCTTTTCGTCAAAACTTTTCGTCAAACCCTTTCGACTTTGATACTCCTCTCTCTTTTTTATAGACATCTTTAATCTTTCATTGGAGAACGTCTCGGGAAGCAAAGAGCCATGAAGAGTCGGGAGCTGCTGTTCTAAAACCAGACCGCCCATACACTTTTTTTTTTTTTTGTGGAATATCAGCAAAGGTTTAGAAAATTGGTTCTGCCGTTACTGTCACATCGACGATCACTATGACAATTCCAACAAAAGTTGTTTCTAATTCTCTGATGATTTTTTTTTTAATTTTTCTGCTGCACTGTTCCAGTTACCAACAATTTTATATATTTTTTTGTCCCTAATGATCATCCTCATACGAATGTTGTACCAGCATCGTTAATGACTTGATATTATTACACATGTTACTCAAAATCACAAGAGCAAATTATCACCGGTTAGTTGATGTTGTTTACGGGCAGGCCGTGCGAAAGTGACTTGTGATCTCATTTTCAATGAAGTTACTAAAAGAAATAGCTACCAGAGATCTCATCATGACAAGCTAATAATCATTTAATTTGTCCATGTCTCATCACGGTCTTCATCATCCTGGCTGGTTCAAGCCCAGCTTTATATTAATTATGGTATCATCACAATTAATCCTTTAGTTATCATCCCGCATTTATCGCTGTAGATATTAATTTAAGGATAATTTTGGAATCATCAAAATTTCTAGAGATGTTTCTCCAACATATTTAATATTTAATACATACCTTTGAGGGACATTATCTTTGCGTAAAAGAAAGAGGTCAATTATTTCGAAAAAAATGCACTGAGGGGGATTTGTTTATAGAAAACTTAAGATTTGGGATACATTTTTCAAAATAATGATCGCTTCCAAAAATGAATTCGGGAAATGTATTCTCATCATTTACAAAAATAGTTAGGCATAAATTGTTGTAAATAACAAAAACATTTTATGTTACCTAATTAAGCGATATAATCAAACAATTTTGAAAAACATTTTTCAAGTTCTGAATTTTCCTTGAAACAAAAACAGCACAGAAGTATTAGTTCCTTTCGCATCGTTTTAAAATTTATATCAATAGCAACTTTTTTTCATGTTCCTATAAAGCAACCTGGGAGTTTTGTTTTCCTAAAAAAAATGAGGTTGCAATATCTCAGAAAAAGGGGATTAAATAAAAAAAAGAGAAGCAAAATATAGAAAAAGAAAATAAATAAAAAAGGGTTTAATGCTACGAAAAATCTCAAACTGGTATACCTATGACAAGTTTATTCTCAAACTATTTTTTAACTACAAAAAATATCAAATTAGTATATATGTGACAAATTTATCCAAAATTATTTTTTGACCATAAAAAACCTAAAACTAGTACACCTATGACTAACTTACCCCAAACTAATTTTTTGACCACAAAAAATCTAAATTGGTACACCAATGATAAATTTATCATAAACTCATATTTTTACCACAAAAAAGTCCCAAACTGATACACTGTGTAACAATTTTACTCTTCGTTAGTTTTCGTTAAATTGAAAACTGATACACCTACTACAAACACTAGGTAAAAATCTCAAATTGGTACGCCCGTCAACTATCACGTGTCATTCAACTCAACAATTTGATGATAAAATTTAAACAAAAATGAATGGAGGCTAAATTTGACACTATTATACTAATTTGAGGTAAATTTGCAACAAACATACTAGTTTGGGATATTTTGTGGTAAAAAAAATTTGGAGTAAATTTGTCACAGGTGTGCCAGTTTGGGATTTTTTGTGGTAAAAAATTAGTTTGGATAAATTTGTCACGGGTGTATCAATTTGAAATTTTTCGTGGCTTTATCCCAAAAAAAAATGAAGTTCTTAAGTTTCTAAGGCATCATTTATTTCGCGAAAAAAAATGAATGATTTCAAAAACATTCTCCTAAAAATGATCACTTGTATTTCTTAAAAAATTAGCAAAAATATATTTCATTAATGACAGCAATTTATATCCGAATATTTTTGTGGACGATAAAAATATTTTTATTTTAATTATTTTTTTGGTAAAGAAACAATTTCAACAAAGATATTTTAATTATTTTTGTAACCAATATAAGCGATCATCCATAGAAAAATTAATATTTTTCAAATCATTCATTTCTTGCAAAACAAACGAAGCATAAGTTAAAACGTAAATAAAAAATTGAAGAAATTAAAAATAAAATAAAATAATATTAATATAAATCAACTATCATATAATCTAAATGCCCGACAACGATACCGATGTTAGGTTAAGACGAGGAGCAGGAGGAGGTCATGATTCGCGAGCGAGGAACGGGGAATATGAGAAAGAGGCGGCGACCAAATTCATAGGGAAAAAAATTGAAGTTCTCTCTTTTGCCCACCCATGACCGTTTGGGGCCTCAAGGCCCATTTAATTTGAAATTGGGCCTCAAAGGCCGAATGAAATAAAACATTGGGCCTGAGAGCAAGGCCCAAGCTCTGACAGTAACGAATTTACGATAGAGGCCTTGAAGGTTCACGAAAATATCTAAAGTGCCACGTCAAGGTGGAGAGCGAGAACAGAAAGCACTCGCAGTCGCTGCTTGCCGCGGGTCTGCGACTGCGATTTCTGTCGCGGAGGTTTTGCTAAGCCTCGGTCGCTCGTGAGGTCGTGAGAGAGAGATGGGACGAAGAATACTGAACGATGCGTTGAGGACGATGGTGAACGCCGAGAGGAGAGGGAAGGCCATGGTGGAGCTGCGACCCATTTCCAATGTGGTCTCTTCTTTTCTCAAGATCATGAAGGACCGAGGTTGAGTTTCTACTCCCTTGCCTCCTCCTTTTCTTTGCTCTTTGTTTCTTTTTGGGATTTTTTTTTTTGTCAATCGAAGATTTGCTCTTCAATTGCCTCACTGTGCGATTTCCTTTATTCGATTACTTCGTAGTGGACGATACGTTCAAGATTTGATATTTCAGTGTGGAGTGTTGTCGTTGTCCCCATCGAGCAAGAATAAGCGGAGCGTGTTAAGAGTTTGCTCTTTGTGATACTGCTTCGTGGGCGTCCACTGAAGAGGAGGATGCACATTGTCTAGTGTTGTTTTGTGCTCATAGTGTATGTAGCTCGAGCTGCAGCTGCTGACAATCGGAGGACAGTTCTGCACTTCAATTTAGAGTGATTCGGCCGTCACATGTTGGTGACTTTGTGGTTGGACAATGCATAGGAAGTAATAGGAGAAGGGTTTTGTGAAAATTTTGATTTTGAGAGGTGATGGCTCTAGGCTGCTACTATGAACTTGGTCGACTGACTTTATAACAGTTTTATGTTGTAGACGAGACATGTTTCTGGAACTGACAACTTAAGGGACTAACTAGAGCTTGGAAGAAATTGGCCATGTTGAGAACCATGGTGCATTCGAAAATGTCAGCAATCTTACTTCAAGGCATTTTCTCGAGCTTCTTGGTAAACAAGGCTTCAACTTTAGTCTTTTGGTTGGAATTTATGGAGAGGAAGGATTCACTACTACAAAGATATGTCAGTGAAGTGCTTTAAGGCGGGTGGTAACATCAACTATGTCTATATGCTTGCGTAAAAGAACTACCATAGATCGATCAGTTGTTCTTGTAGTGTTTTTCTTGGGGCTGAATGGTGGTAGGATTGAAGGTGGACTAGTTGGAGAAATTTATAAGCTTGAGTAAAGAAAGATGGGATGATTTTCATCTGTCTCTCTTTGAAGTGAAGCTTAATTGTGTGATCGAGTTTGTTAACTAATTCTATTGCTGGCCCATATACCACTTTAATTCAGCTGACTTACTAATTATGAGAATCTGTTTGGGCTAGCCAGATCTATTGCAAAAATCTTTTTGTAGTGAGATTTCTTTTTTGAAGGGCTGGTTAATATATGAACGTTTTGTGTTTTGGTTTTGTTTCCTTAGGATATGTGAAGAGTTTCCAAGTTCATGATCCCCACAGGGTGGGGAGGATAACTGTTGAATTGCAGGGCCGCATAAAAGATTGCAAAGCTCTCACTTACCGGCAAGATATCAAGGCTAGAGATATTGAGCAATATAGGTTGAAAATGCTACCAACACGTCAGGTACTTGGAAATTTGACTTCTTGTCTGGTCTACTTCTTGATGGATGCAAGTTTATTGATGGCAATGTCTTTGATGGTAGAAGCTATTTCATGTGCTAGGGTTCAGTTGACACACTTGTTTTTAGCTGAAAGAAATCTTTGGTAAGTGATTGTTTACTCTCTCTCTCTCTCTCTCTCTCTCTCTCTCTCACAGTGGGGTTATGTTGTTATTACAACACCTGATGGCCTTCTGGACCATGAAGAAGCCACGAGAAGGAACTTGGGAGGCCAAGTAATTGGTTATTTTCATTAACCATAATGCGCTCTCCAAATTCAAGATGGATCCCGAAGTGATTAACAAGAGAAGACAATGCTGTTGGGCAATAAGGCAATGATGTATAATCTGTCTACATGCGCTGATGAACTTGATTCAAGCTTCAAATTGTTTTTGTTGATTCAGTTTTAGAAATGATGAATGGCAAATGACCATGGTTTCTCATTGTCTTAAAGACATTTCCCCCTTTCTTATGATTATTTGACTGGTTTGACATTTTTTCAAAGCAGGACTTGGTTCTCAATTCACAAAAAGAACATGATAGCCCCGCAATCATGTATGCCTAAAGGAAGCCGGATGCGAGTGCTTAATTGGGCCCTGTTGAGAGCGAGCCGATATAGCACTTGGGCTAAACATATGTATGTGAGAAGCGTGTGACTATGTTTAGGCTAAGATTCATATAGTGGATATGTTTTGATAAATGAGATATGCTCTTCTGAAAGAGAATTCGCTATAGCATGTAATTCATACTGCATGTGTTATATTTGATCGATAAAGGAGAAAAATATAATTATCCGTTACTCATCGCGTGAGTCCTTGAGGTAAGTTATGAATTGATTACCTCATTTTGTATCCTTTGTTGCTTTTGGCTATGTTCTCAAAATGACGGATCAATGTTTGTTGCTTTAGCATGTTATCGACGATCATGAAATTAATATGGCTTTTTGGGACATGTCTAGGAAAGCAATTGTTCGGAAATGGAGATGAGTGCGAAGGAAGACTATTGTTGTTTTATATACATGTATTTACTGGTCGACCAATTATATCTTCTTTTGTGGGTGCAAATATAATTGCAAATGGTAAAAAGACATCTCAAGTGTCAATATTTGTGTACAGCGCTCATTTTGGTGCTAATATTTTTTTTTTTTACATTTAAGTGTCACTTTTTTTAAAAAAAGATTATGTAAGCGTCAACTCTGATGAGGTCATCAGAATTTGTTGCTGTTGGCACTATCAGTTCTTTGATTTGGCACTTAAGTGATCCAACAGTCTATTTTGGAAGCATGCGTGAGTGAAACAATAAGTCGTGATTAATTTTGTACCTGCTTTATGCGACACCTTAGCTGAATTATTTACAAAAAGCTAGAGAAATTTATTGTGCATGGAATATATTGGTAGCGAATGGAGAGATTACAATCATATTCAAAAATCCAGTCTAAAAGATGGAATTATATTGATCAGTCTGGGTGGGTAGTTAATTTCAATGCTTCTGGAAACAAACCAACGTTAGCAAACTCTTAAGGTTCTAGTTGACTTTTCTTGTTGAATTTAGAGATGGTATCACCATCGTAACTTAATTATAACCTGCCTTTACAAGTCCAGCAGATAGCCGTTCAATGTCAGTTCTTCTTTACATTCTCTTAAGTATCAAAATCATTTGCTCACTTATTCCAAAGCGCAAAATATATGTACCGGAAATCTATGGGAAGCTGTCTTGTTTATCTATTATAACCATGAGTTCGTCATTTCATTATTTTTTTTTAATCTTCACTTTTCCTTAGAATGCCAGCTCTGCATTAGAATGTTGCTGCTCTTGTCTGATTTCTGCACTTGTACAAATGATAAATATGAGCTTTGAGTGAGATGTCTCTGACACCAGCAATGTTTTCTTGTCTTGAGTGAAGAGTTACTAGAATTGTTTGTCTTACTCCAGCTTGTAAATATCTTTGAGCTTAGGCTGTCGATAGGGTGTGCAGATTTCACGGTGGTAGCTTATTTGCCTTAATCCTGGGAACCTACCTAATTGTCATCGGGTCCAAGTTTCGGAACTTGAAAACTAATTAAGGCTCTTGGAATCACCTTAGAACATGGGTTCCAAGATACCTTGCTTTTTCAGAAACAAAATTGTTTGAGGTAGTTATTAACGCATTGCACATTCCAAAACAAAAAACGTACGGAGTTACATGATAAAATACATATTCAGGTATCGTTAGTCACAGTGCCCTAATACGATAACGACATCGAGAGTAGAAGCAGAAATAAATCAATTGCCATCCATCGTTCGAATATAAGCATTTACATGAAAGCTGTGTCTCAATTTATTGAGAGCATAAATTGGAATGTCTCGTCATAGACATAGCCAAGCACTCGTGAAGAGGGAGGAAATATGTAGTTTAGAGATTTGTTCTTTGTAATAGGAAGTGGGGATTGGGATAACGTCAAAAATTTTCCTCACATAAAAGGGTGAAAATATCACAAGGGAAAAAATATTCTTGACAATAAAGTATAACATGTGTGGTTAATTGGATAGTAAGAATTTTCTTATTCATTTCACTCTAGCGAGTCCCTCAACCTTTCAACTGGAACATATGACGATTGGCGGTGCCAGGTAGTATGGCTCATTTTGAAACCCACCTACATTGAACGGTTCTGAAAATTTGGAATTTGAAACCCTGCTTTGCAAAGCTCTGGTATGCACCCTAAAAACCTACTCCAAACCTATGTCGGTACTTAGGGCCTGCAAGTGCTTCCACAGTGCTCCTGAACATCCCATGGCATGTGGAGACTGACAGAATTGTAGGGTGTGATCCTTAGTTGTCTTGAACGGCGATTTGTTTTAATCTGTGATAGGGTGGAGAAACAAGCAATGTGCTATTGGACATGAATAGACCATAGTACAGTGTTCTTTTCTTTTTCTTTGGGGGGTTCTCTAAGATAGTATCTCTGAAAGGTTCTTCGAAGACGACTTGCGACAAGGGTTGCTGGCTTCTTGTAGCTATTACAATCTTTTATCGAGCTTTAGCTCAGTCTTTAGTAGTTACCTTTTTTTTTCAAATACCCAGGTACTGACCGCCTAAAGGACAATAGTGATGGCGTTGGAGCACGTCGAGGTGGATCGTACATAGTGGTTCGCGAGTAGAAATATCCTTGAAATCCCCCAATGTAACTTTTGTTGTTTGTTGGAGAATAGTTGTAAAAGAACTGATATATGTTTTAATAATATTAAGTATTTGGTTACGAGTGTTTTGTTATTTTACTGATTGGGTACAAGTAGTGGAGCCTTACAAAGGCCATACCCTATTAGGCGTGCATGCCCTTTGTTTTCATGCACTTCTGATTGTATTTTGCCGCTAATTGTCTCTAGTTTATAGCTTCCGCACGCCCCCCCTCGAATATATAATATAATTATACTAATGATAAAAACAAAAAACAGAGTAAAGAAAGAGCGTAATAGCAAGTACGGATAACGCCCTGGACATCACACTTGGGAAAAGTCCGAACGAAGTGGACAACAAAAGTTTGTGAATTGATTTTTGGAATGTTCGCACCAAAAATGTAAGGGAAAAGTTCGCAAGAAAAAAAGTGTTCGAATTAGTATTTTCGTGCAATTTACCGCTGGTTGGTTTGCTAGGCAGATGGAACCCCTTCAATCTAATTGAAAAGAGACCAACACTTCCTAATCTTGTTCACAAAAGAGATGTGCTAGCTCCCTGATTTATGAGGGTGGGGGGTCATTCTGAATTGCTCTTTTTTTTTTTTTTTTGGAGGAGGAGGGGGGGGGGGGAGATGAATTTTGGAGCATATTAACTTGCTTTTGTTTGCTTATGCGGCAGGAAAAAGGGTCAGTTCCAAATGAAATGCCAATCCGTTAAAACTGCCTGCATCTGTCCTCCAGACGTTGGCAGCTATACAGCCCGATAGCAGTATCCAATTTATGAAAAAATTGACAAATATGTGAAAAAATTTGAGTGGGGTGACTAGACACAATCCTTCCAGCAGACCTATATTGTATGCTTCTTATTTTCCTCCTTTGATGGTTTTTGGGGTGATAGAGTCAAGCAAAGACTTAAAGCCAGAGGAGTATCCACTGTTTACCACAAACAAAAGAGTACTGAAAAATAAAGAGGACGACCCATCAATATGCTAAAGCCAATGGAGCTGCTAGAGTTGGCGGGCAAGCTTGTGCATCAATCCCAAGTCAATAGATCTACCGTAAAGACTTATGGCAATATATGAGTCTAAATCAGTGAATGAAGGCTTCGGTTTCTATCTTTTACTGGATAGTCAGATGTGATTCATCAAAGATGCAAGAAGGTAGTCAGCTTTAGCTCTTGGTTTCCAGTAAAAAATAGGGATGGAAGGAGAAATCGTTCCAACCAACCTGTTAACTAACAAATGAATGTTTGTATACACCTGCACAGGTCACCTTGCATGTTTTTATTTGCTTCTTTAATTCCTCATTTTGATTTCTTTTACCTTCTGATGTTTAAGTTGGTGCTGTAATGAATGAATAGTATCTCGACATTCTGTTTTGGTTGTGCCGACTCTAAGCAAGCGGTTTACTTGCATGAAAGACTCCGACTTCATTATATGCATCTTCTTCTTTTTTTTCTTGATAATGTTCTTATCGTATGGTCCGAGGAGTCTAGGTGATGCAGCCTTGAGATAGGCTACTCGGACAAAAGATCGGGAGAGCAACCTTATGAGCACAGAAACTCATCACAAAACGAGAGTAAATTTCAGTTCTGCGCGTTTTGGGAAAATGGGACGTAACTTTCTTGATATAGATCGGAATGACCTTATTTCAATGCCAATATTTCAAGACTCTGGATCTACAACTTTTGTGTTTTAAGTTTTTGGAGTTAAGTATGTAAGTAGCGATTAACAAAGGATAAATGGGACGGTTCTGTAAAAAAAGAATAAGAAATTGATAAAAACTTCATGTTTGCTCTTCCAGACCTCTAAGGAAGTTAATAGGACATCGATTCTTCTAAATCGATGACTGCAACTCATCAAGGATGCATAATTTTAAAAACCTTCGACTTTCAAGGACGAAGTGAAAACTCTTCTAGGTTTTCAAAGGAATGAACTCTTCAAGTTCGGGATAATTGCATAAAATAAATTTTCATTCATCAAGATCGTTGCCGTCTACAGAAATTAGATAAACATCTTATAAGCTAAAAAGAAACAAATGAAAAGACTAAAGTCAAAGCAGACTCTATAGAAAAATTATAGAAACCATAAAACATTAAAGTTCTTAGAAATTAGATGGCTATTAAGAGCGAGATGTTTCCCAATGTCTTCATGGTTGTCCCAAGGTGTCTTCAATCTTCCATTGCAAAGCGAATGACAGTCTTTATTATGGGGCGAACTCGCAAGTTCCAATTCAAAGGGAATGACAAAGTCTTCATTACGGGGTGGACTCAAGGATGAGATTCTTGATTATTGATTTATGTTCTTCAACTTGTCGAACTTGAATGCGTGCTGATCTCCTTGATCGAGTGAGATTGTCTTCGATGCGGGCTGAATCACTAGGTCTTGTCCCTGATTGCCGCATCGGCAACTCTCCTTTGCCCGGTGGAAATGCGTCGACGCAGCTAGTGCGGAAAGTTTTCTCTCCACAGTGTCCCGTTGTTGTGCCATTGTTTTTCTAATGGCAGAGACGTATTAAGGTGATAAAAACAAGTGTTCTTTAAGATCTGATTGCTTTGAGTAACGATGTTTGGCCTTGATATTATTGCTCCTGCATAAGGAGGATTAATCCAGTACTAACAAAGAGAAAGGACAAGAAAACTTAAATCTGTAATCAATCTACACAAAAGAACAAGTGTCAAAAAGATAAGGGATGATTAACCTAATAAAGAACCCATAAAGGAGTTAAATCCAAACCCAGGAATCCAGCAAAAGTACTTAAACCAGGTGAAGTGACAACCTACCTCGATTGATTTGTCTTTATTGGTTAAAAGAGTTCATAGAAAAGAGGGTAACAATTGTTATGATAATTGGGGCAGGGCAAAGCAGAAAACCAGGAACAGGACCTGTACCTGTCTAAAATTCAAACAGTGCGTAAGATCCGAGAAAATATTCTATTATTTACTTAAGCATGCTCTCAAGATGATATTTTATATATATATATATATATATATATTATATATATATATATATTATTGTAGGTGGATCTGATGTACAGAAGGGTCTTCCTTACAAGTGAAGAGAGACATTTTTTATGGCTGTTGGGTACAATTCTTGAGTCCTACACGGATAAACTATACTGATTTGAAAAAAAAAAAAAAAAAAAAAAAAAGAAAACCATACTGATTTGAAATTAGCTTCTTTGCATTTTGTCTTGTTATCACTACATCTTTGTTTGCCTCACTATTTTGCAATAAACAGTGACAATTAGCAATAAAAGCATCAAGAATGAGGGGTCAGCAAGGTGGTTTCTGATTTAACATTTAACTTTATGAAGAGCTGTTTTTCTAATTTCTTCTTTTTGGGAGCAGAGTCAGCTGATAACTAAACAAAATCAGTCAGTGCAGCTTCTGATTATGAGTGCCAATCCTAAATATTCAAAGGCTTTATTGTTTTATGCTCTGTTAAGATAGCTTCTGATCATTGATTTTGAATGTGGTCCCAAACATCAAAAGCTGTCGATGATATCAAATTCACTTCGCTGCCTCGTGATGGATTTTGCCTGTAGTGGGGGAGATGGTGCATGCTCACATCAGATAAGCTTTCCAAGTATTTCCTTTTGGTGTCCAAAGGCAAGAAAAGAAAGGGACAGGAGTCCCGCAACAGCAATAACCATAAAAACACTGAGTCAAGACAAATTGACATACATAGTGAGTGGAAAACACAACAAGAGAGAATCCATCAGGACAACTCCCGCGATTCCATGTATTATGTGGAAGCACTAACACAAAGTCCCTGCTCTCTCTCTCTCTCTCTCTCTCTTACCTTTATTAAATGCACGTTACTTCCCTCTGGCAAACCACTATATCTGTGTACTGTTCCAGATGTCCTAGAGTGCAAGTGAGCCCTTCTGCAATGGACATGAACCTTCTGTCGCCCGACCATGCAGATGATGACTACATAGACATGGAAGTCAGCTCATTCTCCCATTTCCTCTCCCACTCAATGGCCTCTCCCCAACATCCTCGAGAGTTCGAGTTCCAGATGTCTTCGACCTCTCTAGAGAAAGAAACAACCACTTCGCCAGCTGACGAGCTGTTCTACAAAGGAAAACTCCTCCCTCTTCACCTCCCTCCGTGTCTAGAGATGGTAGAGAAGTTCCTCCAACACTCTAATCCGTGTTATGATGATGGAAGAAATACATATGAGGAACGTTACAGCACTCCATTGGGGACTAACCCTACCACCCCGACTACTATGAGTACCCCATTTGAGTCGTGCAACATATCACCTTCCGAGTCATGTAGGGTCAGTGGAGAGCTGACCCAGGAAGAGTATATCACCGAGCACTTGACCGAGACGGGTGACTCCCTTAGAGAAAATCCAAAGAAGTCTTGGACGAGAAAGATTAAGTTGATCAAGCAGTCCTCACTTGGTTCAAAGCTTAAGGCTTCTCGCGCTTACATCAAGTCCTTGTTCGGCAGATCCGGTTGCTCGGATGACACCTGTGCAGGAAAAGCTAAAGCTTCAGGTGAAGATTCAGCTCTAAAAGACACAGATTCCTCAAGTAATTGCGAGAAGGTGGCCAAGAGAAATCCATTTGGCCAAATCCAAAGGTGCAAGAATCAAAGTTCAACTTCATTGCAGAGACACCTAAATGAAGAGAAAACAACCGACGATGGAGTTGGGGGTCATAGGAGGTCTTTTTCGGTATCTATTAAATGGCATTCCCCAACAAGATTTCATCCTCCTCCTCCTCATCTAAATCATCTTCATCCTCGTTCTCGAAAAGTTCAAATGGGTTAAATGAGTTGCAGTTCCTCAGGAGAAGCAGCAGCGTGAAATCCGAGGTGGAAAGCCCAATCCAGGGAGCAATAGCGCATTGCAAACGGTCTCAGCAGTTCTTCCGTTCCAGAAAGACCGCGGGAGAAGTCGGGTTTGTATCGCTATCAACGTCAAGAATTTCCGTTAGTGAGGATCATGAAAAGACCAATTACAATTTGAGGGGATGAGAGAGAGAGAGAGAACAAGGACAAAGCAAACATTTGATTGAATTTTCATGTGTTCCTTCTTCTTCTATGATTATGTTGATGACGAATATGCTTTTTACTTTACGAAGCACAGCTTCTTGCATTGTAATATTGCAAGGAAGTTTCTCAATATGCCTAAACTTCTCACTTTCTGGCAGTAATGGAGATCAGGAGTCCCTGCACAATTTCCCAGCAGTTAATGAAAGTCAAATGATCAATTTCAAAAGAATAAGGACAGGCCTAACTTTGCAATAGCAAACACAAGTTGTGAGGAAGTATCGGCCAAAGTCCTGAAAATGTACTGCTTTTAGAGTAGAGACACTAATGGCTGATGGAGAGTCATTGTTCGGCTTAAGTACACCACAGATATCAAAATTTGTGTCAAAACTTTCAAAACTGAAGTGAGCATTTTCAAAAAATTTGACACTTATGTGATCATTTTGAAAGTTTTGGCACTAAAGTGAGTGTCGTACACAAATTTTAACAATTGTAGTATACTTTAGCCATTCTAGTTAAGCAGAAAAAGATGCTGATATTTTGAAGTTAGACCGTCGCAAAGACATTCACACCGGAAATCGTTAAAAGCTCTCAAGAATGATGACCGCAATGAAAAAGCCACAGAAGTAAACTAATCCTTTCCTTCAAAGTGAAGTTTGTTATAGAACTCCAAGGGCCCCCTCTCCTCCTTTCTGTTGAAAGAGAAAAGAAAGAGGAAGCTGAGATTAGTTTTTCCTATCCTGAAATCATATGAACAATCTTGAGGCAGACCATCTTTCCCCAAGTAGACTCAACTTGAACACTGGAGCCTCATGATCAAAGTAACGGAGCAGATCAGGATTATGATTGCTGAACCACCTCTATGTCCGAAACGACCGACGGAGTCCTGAATTCGTTGATGTTAACAGACGCTCCCTTACACAACCAAATCATTTCTTCGTCGACCAATAGAACATGTAAAGCCGAGGGGAAGCAATCCTTGGCAACAAAACTATGCAACAACCAAGTCAATCGCGATGGAAAGCTTCCCAAATCTTGAAGGAAAGGAAGAAGAAAAGAGGATGATGAGTTCTTTTAAGTGCAGACAGAAACCTTTTCAGTTGCCTTACTTTCTGTTTTTTGGCACAGCTCAAGTTGATTGTGGATGACCCATACCCTTAAACTAAGTATGCATGTCAGTGGGATACGTGACAGCATTAGAACCCAAAGGAAATTAGCAAAAAGACTAATATGATGCTGTTGAGCACTGACGGACGCTGATAAGCATATTATAAACAAGCGTTTCCCCACTCAAATTTTTTCTGTCTATTAGAGAGAAGTGGAAAGCTCGGCTTTATTTATTGGCTTAATATCATGAAAAAACTTAAATTGATACACATGTGACAAATTTACCTCAAGTTAATTTTTTGACTACGAGAACACTTACAAAAAATTTACCCTCCATTAGTTTTCGTCAAATTGGGTTAATATCACGAAAAATCACAAGTCGGTACACACTATGACAGTAGAGGAGAAAAACCCAAAATTGGTACACCCGTAACATGACAGTGTCATCAAACTCAGTAATTGATTGTAAAAG
>JAGVVM010009283.1:0-17724 GCA_019149425.1 Psidium friedrichsthalianum
CCTCGAAGTTGGGCCCAACAAAAATGTGCCGTTTGTATTTGCAAGGAAAAGGAATTACATTCACAGCAAAAGGAGCCAATCAGTGTCCACCAGTAAATCAGGAAAGCGATAACGGTTTTGGGGAGGTCGTCTTTTTGTTGGCAAAGTGGGTTTGGGAAAATCCCACACGTGGTGTTGAAGGTTCACCTTTCCTTCCAAGCGCCATTTCCTGATTCTACGATTTCTGCCTATGAAAACAAAAAAATGGATTTCTTCTTAAAGCCGAAGCCTCAAAAGGGAAAAGGCTCCAAAAGAGCTTCTCTTTTTTCAAATAGCGTCTGCCTTTTTTTTCCTGATTGTAGGGATCATTCCCGGAGGTCGTCATAAAAATTTACAGGCTTGACGGGGGGCTGTTCCTTAGGGCCTCAGCAGCGCGCTTGGGAGATATCAGAGAAAGATTTCTTTGTTACAGTAAAAGTGTTCGTCGGACCATTTTCAAGCAAGCGGGCTTAAGGGCTTTTTGACAAAGCCACAAAACATAGGGAAACCCATTGACCCGGGAGACTCCCCAACCCTGGGATTAAAGGATGTCCTCTTGAAAAGGAATGGGGGGTCATCTAGAAAAAGTTGGAAAAAAAAAAAAATTTAAAAAAAAGGGGTTTTTTAACCGGGGAGTTTGCCACCCCCTAATCAATGCCCAATTTGTATGGGGACCATGAGGGGGGGAAGGTGATCCGAGGGGGACTCCTCTTTTTTCGCAAGGAAAAATATTCGGGGCGGCTTCAAGAGAAGGGAGAAAGTCTGAGGTCCAGGGGGTTGTCCATGAACTAAGGACTCTATCAATCCTTCCTCTGTTTCCGAGATTTGCCACACATGAAGGAAGTAAAAAGGAAACCCATGTGAAAAAACTTGATGGCCAACATATCTTCAAGGGGATTCATCTATGGGGCCCAGTAGGCTGGTTTAGGCAGCTCAATTGGGTCAAATCAAAAAAAACGCCGGGATTCCAAACATGTGGGAAGTTACCCCCCATTTTCTATCCGAATCATAGGGGACGAATGGCATGGGGAAATGTGCCAGCCATTGTAGCCAAGGCGGGGTCCAAACCGGCAAAAAAAAAAGGGGATAAAAAAAAAAAAAACACACACTAGTAACGTAGAGAAAGGGCCGTCCAGAGGGGGTCCTAACGGGGGAGGAACCAAAAAGTGGTTGGGGGTCGCCGGAACCAACCGGGACAAATATAAAAAAAAAAATACCAAAATAAAAAAAAAAGTAAAGGATTTAGTATAGGGGCCAAGGGAGGGTGGTGGAAAAATACGGGGCGAGTGGGGGATAAAAAAACTCCCTGTGGCATTGGATATAGGGAAGCAAAATAAGGCAAAAGGAGGTTTCCCCACCGGAAGTAGGGGTTCCCAGGCCAATGCCAGATTTTCTACCACGATGGGAGGTTACTGGTCATTGGGGGGGTAAACATCCAAACGCCATTCCCGGAAATTGAGAGCGCTCCCCTAAAAGTGGATTGTGTGACAAAAAAGGGGAAAAATAGCCGTGAAAACCTTGTGTTTTCCCAAAAATACCAAAAATTGGGGCAAGAAAGAGGTTTTATTTTGCTTAAACCAAGAGAAGGAAAAAATCTAAGCTGTTTACATGGGCTAATCACCAAGGTGACCCTTTATATTCCAGGACTCCATAACAACCAAAAAAAAAACATAGGGGAGGGGGACCAAAAACAAAAGGGGGGGGGTTACTTTGCCTTTGCCACCCTTCCCCCCGCTTTCTGGATTTTAGGAGTTTGGTCCTGGTAGCATCGCACCAAAAGGTTTGCCAAAAAACAATTGCTGGGCGGGGGGGGGGGGGACCAGGCCCCAGTGCGATCTTGCCGAGGGTTGTTTCTTCATGGCCCAGGGCCAGGAGTCTTAAAGTCTGGTTGTTTCGGAACAGCCGGTGGTCGGATTAAAAAAATTCCTTCGGGTCTGGGGCCACTCTCACCTTCCAGGAGTATTTGGGGGGGGGACAAGCAGGAGGGGGGAAGGGAAACATCCTCAGGGGTCCACTTGCCAATGTTGATGGGGGGCCCTCTCCGTCTTTTCACCCTCTAGAGTTGGGGGGATGGTGGTTTTTCTGAAAAACTGGTGAGCCCCTGAAAAAAAAACTTTCATCAATCAGATTCAGAATAAAAAAGACAAATTGCCACGGCCCACAATGACATTTTTTGCATGAGGGCCCATGTGACTGCAGCAGGTGCAGGGGGGTTCACCAGGGGAATCCACCTGCCGAAACCATTGGCGGCAAATAAGGGGCTATTCAAAAAAAGGTAGGGGGGAGCGGTCCGTATAGAACATGTTTTCCAAATCAATTGGATCATGAGTTAGGGGGGGGGGAAGTATCAGGACAGAAGGTGGGTGTTTTGATGTTAGGGCCATTTAGGCTAGGGGAGTTTGTAGCGGCAAAACAAAAAACAGGATGGGACTTCTCCGCCTGCCGATGTTTGTTTGAAATGTCAAGATTTTTTTTCTAGTCACATACAATTAAATTTAAGAACAGTTATATTAGGTCAAATGATTTGAACTTGAGCGAATTTACTTTATCGTTGAAAAAAGGTATAAAATTTTTTTGAGTCGAGGTGATGTGAGAAGTAAAAATTTCCCCTTAGGGATGAGGAGGTGAAACAATTACAAAAGGGGGGACGCCCCTAAAAAAAAATTGTTATATTTGAAGTTACTAAATTAAAACTTATTTGCAGGGGGGACAAAAAAAAAAACTATGAGGTCAATTACTTTTTACTTTATGGTCAATTTAATTTTTACTCATAGGTGGGTTTAAACTAAGGCGTTCAATAGGGGGAAACATAAATTATAATAAATAAAAACTTGTGGTGGGGGGACAAAATGCGGGCGAACACTTTTATCCCCCAACACCAAATTTCAACCTCGGTCCGGGGGGACGGTCGCGGTGCTCCCAAAAACCTAGGGGAAAAGCCGCCATTGAAGAAAATTCGGTTGTGCGGACAAAATCATGAATTTTACAATTTCCCATTGATCTTCATCCCATACAATTATTATTCTTTAGGCCACCCAAATTTCATTGATTTGTTTCCCCAAACACACCCACATACACAATTATTGGACTTCCCCAATTAAATTACTAAAAAACCCCCACTATCTTTCCATTTCCCCAATTTAAAAATTACTAAAGACGGCCCACCCTAATCATTAAAATCTACTAAAAAAAAACCCCCCCACTATCTTTTCCAACTTTTCCCAATTCTAATTACTAAAAAAAACTAAAACCCCTATTTCTTTTTCCACCTTCCCCAATTAAAATTATAAAAAAAACACCCAACTAAATCACATTAATTAACTAAAAAACCCACTTCTATTTCCCACTTCTTTCAAGGGAACACGCGGCCTTCTCTCATTCCTTTCTGGACATTTCCCAACAAAAAAAAAAAAAACAAAATTTCCCACCACCAAACCCCACAAAAAATTTACTCTTCAAAAGACGGATTAAGGGAAGATCAAGGCGTTGTATTTTCTCCAACAAAGATTGGGGAAGTGGCTCCCTTGGCAATTTGAGTGTGGGCAAAACGCATTTTAACAATCTTCCTATTTTAACACTTTTATCGGATTCAAAGGTTTGCGCTAGGCTGAATTTTTATTGTGGGGCAAGCATGATATGAAAAATGGAATGTGTGAATGATAAAATTTTCCGCTGCTCTCCATGGGAGAAGAAAACAAATGGCACAAAAATGGTTGGCGGGGTTGAGGCAAGCTGCCCTCCGGGAAAAGAGGGATAATTTTCCTACCCCTTCTGGTTTTGTTATTTTTCGCTAACTTAGGGTTGTATAATTAGGACTCCCAAAAAAGACTAAGATCAAAAAACCACGGACAAAAATGATTTTCTTAACATCTTTAAATGTGTTTCATATAAAGTTTTTGCGGGAAAATTTTTTTGAAGCGGGTCCATTTGGTCGGGTCTAAAGGGGGGCCCTTACTTAAAAAAAAACACACGGGGTCTGAATCTGTACTAATTCTTGGTAAAAAAAAAAAAAAAAAACAAACCTACCCTTGGGCTACCTGATTTTTCACTATTTTTCAGTTACCCCCACCTCTTCGGCTGGTGTTTTTTTTAGGGAAGACTCCAAAAAAGACCTAATTTGGGAGGGAACCAAATAAAACATGAAAATAACTCAGCTGGGGAACACTTAAAAAAAAAAACCCATCTTACTAAAGCCCTTAGGGAAAAAAAAACATATATGTCATAAATTGGGGAAATTTTTTGCCGGGGATACATCTAAGTTGGGCCATTAAATAGAATAATTACTTTCCCCCCGACAGCCTCTCACCTCAACCCCCCCCCTCCCACCCGTGTCGTTATCTGCTGTTTCTCTGGCGGTTTGCAAACAAAAATCTATTCTGAGTCCTAAAAAACCTTCTACTAGCCGCACTACTTAACCTACCCCACCTTTCTTTCTCCCGGTCTCCAATCTTCTTCTGTGGGGGGGTGGTACATGGTAAGAAACTCCAAGAAAACAAAAACAACGGGGACGGTTGGATCTAAAACATTTAAAGCTAGAAAAAAACATATATTAAATTGGGGCGGCTGAAACAATTTTTTGGGGAAAGGGAACCAAGTTGACCATTAAGAATTCATAAACTTTTGGGGGGGGGACACCTCTGACTGTGTTCTCCGCTTTTTGTTTCTGGCTGGGGGATAAATTTGCGTGCTATTTCTACGAGTTTTAGTGTCAAAATAATATAAAAAAGGACTAAAACTCAGGGGTTTAGTCTTGGGTTCAACGAAAAAAACTTTAGATCTGGGCAAATTGCTTGGCAACCCTACTACCCACCCCTTCCCAACACCCTCCAAACGAAAAAAATGTGGGTTGATTTTGGGGGGACAACCCTTACGGATTTTACCTGGGGTTAAAATTGGTGCAATAAGAAGGGGCGGGGTGGACAGGTGGGTTGGACGCAGGAATGATGTATGGTGCTGCCTGGGGGGAGAGGGTGGAAGGCACGCAAAAAACCAGGCGGGTGGCTCGAAAAAAAAATTCAAAAAAAAACGGTGTCGAGTTGGCCCGGCGGATATGACGTCCGCCGCATTGTGGTTTCCCGCCTGGTGGTAACACACACTCCACGGTGCGTGGGTGGTGAGGCAAATCCTCTCGCTCGCACAAAACCGCTGCAACTTCGGTTATCACGGATCAAAGTGTTTCACCCAATTTTCGTGAATGACATCTCCAGAAACAGATTCGCACACTGAACGAAACTTGAACATTTACCCAAGTAAATCAATTCCAAAAATCACCAAATTTTATTATGTGGTAGTCAAGATCCAGATCTAAAGCTTTCGTGACCAGACCCTGAGTTAGATCATTTTATATTTTTCACTAAAAATCGTAGAAATAGCACCAATTTCCAGACCAGAAACAGAACACAGTCAGTCCAAAGTATGATCTTAATGTCAACTTGGTCTATCCCAAAAATCCCAATTTAATATATGTTCTAGCTTAATATGTTAGATCCAACTTTCGTGTTTTGTTCTGGAGTTCTACATGTCCACAAGAAGAGATACGAAAATATTAATCTTCAAAGGTTAGATCAGAAATAGATTTTCAAAACCCAGAAACAGAACACACTTAGCTCAAAGTATGATCTTAATGCCAACTTAGATTATCCCAAAAATCCCAATTTATATATGTTCTAGCTTAGTATGTTAAGTCCAACTTTCATGTTTTGTTCTCAATCTTTTGGAGTCTACGAAGAGTGGTACAAAAATAGTGAAAACAGGAGCCAAGGGTAGTTACAGATTAGTACAGATCAGACCCGTGTTTAAGTAAGGCCTTTAGACCGACCAAATGGACTTCAAAAATTCCCAAAAACTTATATGACACAGTTTAAGATGTTAGAATCATTTTTCGTGTTTTGATCTTAGTCTTTTGGAGTCTATATACACTAGTACGAAAATAACAAAACAGAGGGGTAGGAATTATCTCTTTTCAGGGCAGCTTGCTCAACCCAACCATTTGGCCTTTTCTCTCCACATGAGCACGAAATTTATCATTCACACATCCATTTTCATATCATGCTCCAAATAAATCAAGCCTAGCAAACTTTGAATCATAAAGTGTAATAGAAAGATGTTAAACTTGCCTCAAATGCCAAGGACACTTCAATCTTTGAGAAAATCACCTTGATCTTCCTTAATCTTCTTTGAAAGTAATTTGTGGTGTGAAATTTGTTTGAAATTCAGAATGAATGAGAGAGAGCGTGTTCTTGAAAGAGTGGAAAGATAGTGGGTTTAGTAATTAATTGATAGTGGTTTAGTAATTAATTGGGGAGTGGAAAGATAGTGGGTTTAGTTTAGTAATTAATTGGGGAGTGGAAAGATAGTGGGTTTAGTAATTAATTGATAGTGGGCTTAGTAATTAATTGGGGAGTGGAAAGATAGTGGGTTTAGTAATTAATTGGGGAGTCATAATTATGTTGGGACAAAATCATGAAATTGGTCTAAAGAATAATAATTATGGGATAAGATCATGGAATTGAAATCATGAATTGGTCCACACCAATTTCTTCAATGCTTCCCTAGGTTGGCCGGCCATGAATTGGGGGATAAAAGTTCCATTTTGTCCCCCACAAGCTTAATTATGTATATTATGTCTATTAACCTTAGTTTAGACTATGGTAAAAATAAATTGACCATAGTAAAATAAATTGACTATAGTTGTCTCAATAATTTAATTAGTAACTCAATTAACATTTTTAGGGCGTCCCTTTGTATTGTCACTCCTCATCCGAGGAATTATTCTCACATCACCGACTCTAAAATTTACTTAACATAAGTAAATTTCTAAGTCAAATAAATTGACTCTAATATAACTGTCACTCTTAATTAATTAGGCGAGAAAAATCGGGATGTCACACAGCAGCCCCATCTGTTTGTGCCGACAACGCCTAGCCGAATGGCCTCAATAAAACACAACCTCGGCTGATACTCCTAACGCAGATAAGGATGGGAACAGTTCGTAGAAGACGCTCCCCTACTTTGAATAGCCCTTTGCCAGGGTCGCAGGTGGATTCTGCTGAACCACCTGCACCTGCTGCATCACATGGCCTCATGCAAAATGTCATTGTGGGCGTGCATTCTTTATCTGAATCTGATGATGAAGTTCAGGCCAGTTCAGAACCATCCAACTCTAGAGGTGAAGACGGATGAGGCCAGCAACATTGGCAGTGACCCTGAGGATGTTCCCATCCCCTCTGCTGTCCCGAATACTCCTGGAATGGGAGAGTGCCCAGACCCGAAGGAAGTTAATCCTACACCGGCTGTTCCGAACACCAGACTTAGATCTGCCCTGCATGAAGAAGACAACCCTCAGCAAGAATCCCCTCCTGGTCCCCCAGCAATGGTTTGCAACCTCGATGCTACCAAGACCAACTCGAAATCCAGGAAGCGGGGAGGTGGCAAAAGCAGTAACCCCCTGTTGTCTCTATGTTTTTGGAGTCTGGAATATAAAGGGTCTTGGTGATCCCATTAAACAGGCTGAGATTCCTTCTCTTGTTAAGCATAATAACCTTCTTGCATTGGTATTTTGGAAACAAAGGAGAACCCATTCCTTTTTGTCAAAGTCTCTACTGCTCTCATTCCGGGATGGCGTTGGATTTCCTAATGCCCGCAGCTGACCACAAAGCATAAGAGGTGGCAAAAGGCTGTGGAACCCTAACTCGGTGGACGTCCTTGCTTGCTCTATATCAATGCAAGTTATCCACTGCCGTATTCACTTCCTTTCCCTGGCTAAATCCTTTTGTTTTTCGGTGGTTTACGGCGACCACACTTTTGTCTCCCGTAGGACCCTCTGGACAAACCTTATACGTACCAGTGTTTCTTTTGCGGCTGACCCTTGGCTAGTGGCTGGCGACTTCAATGCCATTCGCTATGATTCGGATAGAATGGGTAGCTCCAAAATGTGGATCCCGACGTATAACGAGCTCAATGACTGCCTAGACCAAGCTGGGCCGGATGATCTGAGATATGTAGGACATCGATTCACATGGTCTACTTCTTCAGGTGCATCTCTGAAACAGAGAAAGATTGATAGAGTCTTGGTCAATGACAGCTGGACCTCAGACTTCTCCTTCTCTAAAGCCAATTTCCTTGCGAAAGGGGTCTCGGATCACTCCCCAATGGTCATAAAAATTGTTGATCAAGTGCACTCTCGTAAACCCTTTAAATTTTTAACTTCTGGATGACCCACCCATCTTTCAAGGACATCTTATCCCAGGTGTGGGAGTCTCGGGTCAATGGAGTTCCCATGTTTGTGCTTTGTCAAAAGCTTAAGTTGCTGAAATGTCGACTGAAACTTCTTAACAAAGAATCTTTCTCTAATATCTCCAAGCGCACTGCTGAGGCCAGAACAGCCCTCAAGCTGATTCAGGACGACCTCGCGAATGATCCTTGCAATCAGGAAAAAGCAGCTATTGAAAAACAAAAGCTCTTGAGCTTCTTTGAGCTCCGGCTTCAGGAAGAATCATTTTATAGGCAGAAGTCTAGAATCATATGGCTGAAGAAAGGTGACCTCAACACAGCTTATTTCCACCACTTTGTCAACAAAAGACGACTCCAAAACCGTATCCTTACGATTATTGACATTGATGGCTTTGCTGTGAATGATCCTTTTGCAATACAACGACATATTGTTGGCCACTTCGAGAATCTCCTTGCTGCTGCCCCTGCTGTTGACCGTCCTACGGTGGAGGAGATTCGGCTTCAACTCCCGCGCATTCTTGATGAAGGCCAAATTCAGTCTCTTGCTCGGGATGTTACGGATGTGGAGATCTGCGAAGCACTGTTTTCCCTCACGAAAGGTAAAGCTCCTGGCCTGGATGGCTTCAACGTTGAATTCTTTACTTCTCATTGGGATATTGTAAGGCCTTTAGTGACCCTCGCCATCAGAGATTTCTTCTGCTATGGTCGCCTCCTCAAGGAGATTAATATGGCTACTCTTACTCTTGTCCCGAAGATTTCTAATGCATCAACTATGAATGACTTCCGTCCCATCGCTTGCTGCAACACCGTGTACAAGTGCATCACTAAAATCCTAGCTAATAGGATTGCTAGTGTATTACCTCTTATCATCAGCTATCCCCAAAATGCCTTTGTCAAGGGAAGAAGGATTGTTGACAATATTCTTATTGTTCAAGAGTTATTTGCGGGGTTCCACCATGAACCGTACTCTCCGAAGTGTGCTATCAAAGTGGATTTCTAAAAGGCCTATGATACCATCGATTGGGCATTCCTCAATCTTGTTTTGCATTCGTTTGGCTTCTCGGCTAAATTCATTTCTCTGATTATGGAGTGTGTATCCTCTCCGAAGTTCTCGATCGCCATCAATGGGAATCTTCATGGGTACTTTGCTAGTGGTAGAGGCATAAGTCAAGGCGATCCTATGTCCCCTTACTTATTCACTCTTGCCATGGAAGTTTTCATCGGGATCTTGAATACCCAGACTCGACAACCTGGATTTAAATTTTATTGGCGCTGCAAACCAACCAGGTTATCGCACTTATTCTTTGCTGATGATGTGCTCATATTTACTGAAGCGAACATTGGTTCGGCCAACCTCATCAAGGCGGGACTGGATTTATTTTCGAGGTGGTCCGGCCTTAAATCGAACCCAAATAAGAGTGAGATTTTCCTGGTGGGGGATCCTCTTCTGGCCGGCGGGACATCCTGAATTGCTTCGGTTTCCAAGAAGGTAAACTCCCCTTTCGTTATCTTGGAGTGCCAGTCATTGCCTCTAGGTTAAGCAAATCTGATTGCATTTCTTTGGTGAATGCTATAACGGCAAGAGCTTGTTCATGGTTACAACGTTTCTTGTCATTTGCTGGGCGCCTCCAGCTTATTAGATCAGTCCTTTATGCTATCCAAGTATTCTGGCGCGAATGTTTTTACTCTTCCTAAGGCTGTATTAGCTAGGATTGAAATGATTCGAAGGCAATTCCTTTGGAAGGGTCCGGAGTTGGGAGTTGGCGGGGCGAAAGTACCCTGGTATGATGTTTGCAGGCCGAAGGATGAACGCGGGCTGGGCATTAGGTGGCTCCATGCTCAAGCACATATGGGTGCTCTTCTCTGACAAGGAATCGCTAGTTCACTCCAACTTCTTGAAAAAGAAGAACTTTTAGGTTTCCACCAAGCCGATAGTTTGCTCTCAGGCTTGGAAAAAAAATTCTTGACTTACGCCAAGAGTTTAGGCTGGTTTTTAGGAAACAGATTGGTGATGGCAACTCCACATCCTTCTGGTTTGACTACTGGCACCCTCGCGGCCTGCTACACTTATTGTTTTCGGACTGCGACATCTACCGCTCTGGCATTCCGCGCGATGCTTCTGTTAGAGAGTTCTTCTCGGGTTTCTGGCTACTATCCAACTTCCTCAACCAGCTGACAGGATGGTCGGAACATCTCCCGATTCTGATGGAGAACATAAGGGATAAGCTTGTATGTTTAATGACCCAACCGGAAAGTTTTCAACTGCCTCGGCGTGGGAGTTTATTCGCTTGAAGGCTCCGAAGGTTCCTAGGTATTCCTCTGTTTGGAACAAAAGCCTCATCCCGAGACATTCCTTCCTGCTTTAGCTAATCTCCCTCAACAGACTCCTAACACAAGTCCTCCTGCTGTCCTACCATAGAATTACCAAAGGTACTTGTGCCTTTTGCCATTGCCGTCCTGATTCTATTGGCCACTTGTTTCTTGGCTGCTCCTTTACGGGATCTCTGGCCCGCTTTTGGGCCTCGAAATTCAGCCTCCCTTGGCGCAACAGACTGTGGCTGGATACCCTTGCTTGGCTTAAACGCTCATTTAGAGGATCTTCTTTTCAGGACTAGCTTGGCCGGTTCTCTTTGCTGCTCTTTGCTACATCATTTGGATGGAACGGAACAACGCTCTCTTCCGGGACCACCCCTGCTTCTTGCCGTCTATGCGCACGCATCTCTCCAAATTGGTGAAAGATCGAGGGTTATCCCTTCAACCGGTGGAGGACAATCCGTGCAACAAGAAGATCCAAGCTAGTTAGGGGATCTCGCCCACTATTTTCTCTTAGTCTTGCGGTTGTCCATGCTGTCGCTAGCCCTCTATTGGCTTGCATTTGTTTAGCCTTTTGGCTCGGTTCCCTTGCTGTTACACCTTTGTACCTATCGAGACATTTCTTGGTGTCTTGATTGGTGCGAGGTTTTTGTGTATCGGCCCCTGTAATCGCGTTTTTTGTTTAGCTTCAATACATATTACCTTCACAAAAAAAAAACTTACAAAAGGTCAGTCGGTGCTTGTAAAACCTTGGCCTTGCCCCGCTTATATTTGTTCAAAGAAATAAATGTTTTAACGAGTACAACATTGACAAAATTCTTTTCCTCACAAATTTTCTAGGTAAAAAGAGCCATATTCGGATTGATGGAGCTCTTATGGTGAGGGAACACGATCAATCTGAAGAAAGCAAGCATGAAATTTTTTCCTTTTTGCAAAGATTTAGTCTTGTTAAAACAGTTAATTAAGAATGAAATGGGCAATTTCCATAGCTTGCTTTCAAAACCCTCTGAACGACAGAAATTTTGACCTTCAAAAATTCAGCTAACACCATGGAGGAATCAAACCCTAAGTATGGACAAATAAGTTCAGAGTCCAATGACTTACCAATGAGCATGCTATACTCCTCAAAGGTAGGTGTGAGCTTGTGCTTACAAGGAAAAAGGTGACCATCTTGGGGAGCCAACAATGGGCTAATTGGTGGATAATCCCAGTATGGACCTTGGTATCAAGCAACAAGAGCATTTTCCCCAGCCTGCATTCCACATACTTGCGTACCGTTTGATCAAGTTGTGCTAACCAATAAGCCAGATCGGCCTTGGACATGATAATGGCACAAATGTTGTCGCGCCTCATGAAGTGATAGATCAATGACATTGACACACCTAATAATCATGGACAGACTTAGAAATGTTGTCTTACTCTAGGAAAAGTACATATTCAAAAACCAACAAAGCCATGAATTCAAAGACAAGCAAATGATATTCATGCATAAATTATTTCAGCCTAGTTTTTATAACTTTAAAGGACTAATCATACCAGGAGATTCTGGTCTAATTCAACACCTTTAAAACTGGGGGATGTTAAGCATTCCACTCGTGCCAGTAGATTCAGGCAGTGCAGGGAATTCTTAACATAGTCGGGATTGAAGGTAAGGTCATCCACTTCTCATTCTGAGGTCAAGAATAGTTTTTCCTAGACATTATCTTAGACTCACATCTAAATTTTAGGTTTGGCGCAATCCATGTTATGCACAACGGGTATTAGTACCAAAATCATGGCAATTTTCAATAATAAAACAATTAAAGCATCACAAAGTAAAATCACATGGACCTACAAACAGACAAATGGTTAGCAAAATTCATGAGCAATTCACGATCAATCAATCAAGAAAGAATTCATCAAATCAAAGGCTCAAGTTCACAAGCAGCTTTTTTTTTTCAAAAAATTAAATGGTCAATTAAAATTTTTAATTTTTCGAAAAAATAATAAAATTCTATTTTTTATTTTCCAAAAATTGGAATCAGGTTCACCCCCTAGATTTTCATAAAAAATAAAAATATTCAAAAGTCCCCAGGTCCCTGGGGACTTTTGAATATTTTTATTTTTTATGAAAATCTAGGGGGTGAACCTGATTTCCAATTTTTGGAAAATAAAAAATAGAATTTTATTATTTTTTCGAAAAATTAAAATTTTAATTGACCATTTAATTTTTTGAAAAAAAAAAGCTGCTTGTGAACTTGAGCCTTTGATTTGATGAATTCTTTCTTGATTGATTGATCGTGAATTGCTCATGAATTTTGCTAACCATTTGTCTGTTTTGTAGGTCCATGTGATTTTACTTTGTGATGCTTTAATTGTTTTATTATTGAAAATTGCCATGATTTTGGTACTAATACCCGTTGTGCATAACATGGATTGCGCCAAACCTAAAATTTAGATGTGAGTCTAAGATAATGTCTAGGAAAAACTATTCTTGACCTCAGAATGAGAAGTGGATGACCTTACCTTCAATCCCGACTATGTTAAGAATTCCCTGCACTGCCTGAATCTACTGGCACGAGTGGAATGCTTAACATCCCCCAGTTTTAAAGGTGTTGAATTAGACCAGAATCTCCTGGTATGATTAGTCCTTTAAAGTTATAAAAACTAGGCTGAAATAATTTATGCATGAATATCATTTGCTTGTCTTTGAATTCATGGCTTTGTTGGTTTTTGAATATGTACTTTTCCTAGAGTAAGACAACATTTCTAAGTCTGTCCATGATTATTAGGTGTGTCAATGTCATTGATCTATCACTTCATGAGGCGCGACAACATTTGTGCCATTATCATGTCCAAGGCCGATCTGGCTTATTGGTTAGCACAACTTGATCAAACGGTACGCAAGTATGTGGAATGCAGGCTGGGGAAAATGCTCTTGTTGCTTGATACCAAGGTCCATACTGGGATTATCCACCAATTAGCCATTGTTGGCTCCCCAAGATGGTCACCTTTTTCCTTGTAAGCACAAGCTCACACCTACCTTTGAGGAGTATAGCATGCTCATTGGTAAGTCATTGGACTCTGAACTTATTTGTCCATACTTAGGGTTTGATTCCTCCATGGTGTTAGCTGAATTTTTGAAGGTCAAAATTTCTGTCGTTCAGAGGGTTTTGAAAGCAAGCTATGGAAATTGCCCATTTCATTCTTAATTAACTGTTTTAACAAGACTAAATCTTTGCAAAAAGGAAAAATTTCATGCTTGCTTTCTTCAGATTGATCGTGTTCCCTCACCATAAGAGCTCCATCAATCCGAATATGGCTCTTTTTACCTAGAAAATTTGTGAGGAAAAGAATTTTGTCAATGTTGTACTCGTTAAAACATTTATTTCTTTGAACAAATATAAGCGGGGCAAGGCCAAGGTTTTACAAGCACCGACTGACCTTTTGTAAGTTTTTTTTTTGTGAAGGTAATATGTATTGAAGCTAAACAAAAAACGCGATTACAGGGGCCGATACACAAAAACCTCGCACCAATCAAGACACCAAGAAATGTCTCGATAGTACAAAGGTGTAACAGCAAGGGAACCGAGCCAAAAGGCTAAACAAATGCAAGCCAATAGAGGGCTAGCGACAGCATGGACAACCGCAAGACTAAGAGAAAATAGTGGGCGAGATCCCCTAACTAGCTTGGATCTTCTTGTTGCACGGATTGTCCTCCACCGGTTGAAGGGATAACCCTCGATCTTTCACCAATTTGGAGAGATGCGTGCGCATAGACGGCAAGAAGCAGGGGTGGTCCCGGAAGAGAGCGTTGTTCCGTTCCATCCAAATGATGTAGCAAAGAGCAGCAAAGAGAACCGGCCAAGCTAGTCCTGAAAAGAAGATCCTCTAAATGAGCGTTTAAGCCAAGCAAGGGTATCCAGCCACAGTCTGTTGCGCCAAGGGAGGCTGAATTTCGAGGCCCAAAAGCGGGCCAGAGATCCCGTAAAGGAGCAGCCAAGAAACAAGTGGCCAATAGAATCAGGACGGCAATGGCAAAAGGCACAAGTACCTTTGGTAATTCTATGGTAGGACAGCAGGAGGACTTGTGTTAGGAGTCTGTTGAGGGAGATTAGCTAAAGCAGGAAGGAATGTCTCGGGATGAGGCTTTTGTTCCAAACAGAGGAATACCTAGGAACCTTCGGAGCCTTCAAGCGAATAAACTCCCACGCCGAGGCAGTTGAAAACTTTCCGGTTGGGTCATTAAACATACAAGCTTATCCCTTATGTTCTCCATCAGAATCGGGAGATGTTCCGACCATCCTGTCAGCTGGTTGAGGAAGTTGGATAGTAGCCAGAAACCCGAGAAGAACTCTCTAACAGAAGCATCGCGCGGAATGCCAGAGCGGTAGATGTCGCAGTCCGAAAACAATAAGTGTAGCAGGCCGCGAGGGTGCCAGTAGTCAAACCAGAAGGATGTGGAGTTGCCATCACCAATCTGTTTCCTAAAAACCAGCCTAAACTCTTGGCGTAAGTCAAGAATTTTTTTTCCAAGCCTGAGAGCAAACTATCGGCTTGGTGGAAACCTAAAAGTTCTTCTTTTTCAAGAAGTTGGAGTGAACTAGCGATTCCTTGTCAGAGAAGAGCACCCATATGTGCTTGAGCATGGAGCCACCTAATGCCCAGCCCGCGTTCATCCTTCGGCCTGCAAACATCATACCAGGGTACTTTCGCCCCGCCAACTCCCAACTCCGGACCCTTCCAAAGGAATTGCCTTCGAATCATTTCAATCCTAGCTAATACAGCCTTAGGAAGAGTAAAAACATTCGCGCCAGAATACTTGGATAGCATAAAGGACTGATCTAATAAGCTGGAGGCGCCCAGCAAATGACAAGAAACGTTGTAACCATGAACAAGCTCTTGCCGTTATAGCATTCACCAAAGAAATGCAATCAGATTTGCTTAACCTAGAGGCAATGACTGGCACTCCAAGATAACGAAAGGGGAGTTTACCTTCTTGGAAACCGAAGCAATTCAGGATGTCCCGCCGGCCAGAAGAGGATCCCCCCACCAGGAAAATCTCACTCTTATTTGGGTTCGATTTAAGGCCGGACCACCTCGAAAATAAATCCAGTCCCGCCTTGATGAGGTTGGCCGAACCAATGTTCGCTTCAGTAAATATGAGCACATCATCAGCAAAGAATAAGTGCGATAACCTGGTTGGTTTGCAGCGCCAATAAAATTTAAATCCAGGTTGTCGAGTCTGGGTATTCAAGATCCCGATGAAAACTTCCATGGCAAGAGTGAATAAGTAAGGGGACATAGGATCGCCTTGACTTATGCCTCTACCACTAGCAAAGTACCCATGAAGATTCCCATTGATGGCGATCGAGAACTTCGGAGAGGATACACACTCCATAATCAGAGAAATGAATTTAGCCGAGAAGCCAAACGAATGCAAAACAAGATTGAGGAATGCCCAATCGATGGTATCATAGGCCTTTTAGAAATCCACTTTGATAGCACACTTCGGAGAGTACGGTTCATGGTGGAACCCCGCAAATAACTCTTGAACAATAAGAATATTGTCAACAATCCTTCTTCCCTTGACAAAGGCATTTTGGGGATAGCTGATGATAAGAGGTAATACACTAGCAATCCTATTAGCTAGGATTTTAGTGATGCACTTGTACACGGTGTTGCAGCAAGCGATGGGACGGAAGTCATTCATAGTTGATGCATTAGAAATCTTCGGGACAAGAGTAAGAGTAGCCATATTAATCTCCTTGAGGAGGCGACCATAGCAGAAGAAATCTCTGATGGCGAGGGTCACTAAAGGCCTTACAATATCCCAATGAGAAGTAAAGAATTCAACGTTGAAGCCATCCAGGCCAGGAGCTTTACCTTTCGTGAGGGAAAACAGTGCTTCGCAGATCTCCACATCCGTAACATCCCGAGCAAGAGACTGAATTTGGCCTTCATCAAGAATGCGCGGGAGTTGAAGCCGAATCTCCTCCACCGTAGGACGGTCAACAGCAGGGGCAGCAGCAAGGAGATTCTCGAAGTGGCCAACAATATGTCGTTGTATTGCAAAAGGATCATTCACAGCAAAGCCATCAATGTCAATAATCGTAAGGATACGGTTTTGGAGTCGTCTTTTGTTGACAAAGTGGTGGAAATAAGCTGTGTTGAGGTCACCTTTCTTCAGCCATATGATTCTAGACTTCTGCCTATAAAATGATTCTTCCTGAAGCCGGAGCTCAAAGAAGCTCAAGAGCTTTTGTTTTTCAATAGCTGCTTTTTCCTGATTGCAAGGATCATTCGCGAGGTCGTCCTGAATCAGCTTGAGGCTGTTCTGGCCTCAGCAGTGCGCTTGGAGATATTAGAGAAAGATTCTTTGTTAAGAAGTTTCAGTCGACATTTCAGCAACTTAAGCTTTTGACAAAGCACAAACATGGGAACTCCATTGACCCGAGACTCCCACACCTGGGATAAGATGTCCTTGAAAGATGGGTGGGTCATCCAGAAGTTAAAAATTTAAAGGGTTTACGAGAGTGCACTTGATCAACAATTTTTATGACCATTGGGGAGTGATCCGAGACCCCTTTCGCAAGGAAATTGGCTTTAGAGAAGGAGAAGTCTGAGGTCCAGCTGTCATTGACCAAGACTCTATCAATCTTTCTCTGTTTCAGAGATGCACCTGAAGAAGTAGACCATGTGAATCGATGTCCTACATATCTCAGATCATCCGGCCCAGCTTGGTCTAGGCAGTCATTGAGCTCGTTATACGTCGGGATCCACATTTTGGAGCTACCCATTCTATCCGAATCATAGCGAATGGCATTGAAGTCGCCAGCCACTAGCCAAGGGTCAGCCGCAAAAGAAACACTGGTACGTATAAGGTTTGTCCAGAGGGTCCTACGGGAGACAAAAGTGTGGTCGCCGTAAACCACCGAAAACAAAAGGATTTAGCCAGGGAAAGGAAGTGAATACGGCAGTGGATAACTTGCATTGATATAGAGCAAGCAAGGACGTCCACCGAGTTAGGGTTCCACAGCCTTTTGCCACCTCTTATGCTTTGTGGTCAGCTGCGGGCATTAGCTTGATGGCAAGTGCCATAGGGAAACCACTGTATGTGGACTCTAACACGGCTGCAATGCGCACTTTCTCCTTTGCGCGAGTATGTGTTGAGATCAAAGG
>JAGVVM010009284.1:0-12651 GCA_019149425.1 Psidium friedrichsthalianum
AAGTCTAGGAACGTTATAAATAAGTTTGCAATTACTCCTCTGCTTCTTCGCCAAAAAACATAGAAAGGCGTCATATAGATATTCAACAAAATATCATAATTTATGTGTTAGGTCCCGATTTAGCAGATTTTTCATATCTCCTAGTAAGTTGATAGAGTAACCAGAGATTAATACAAAGAATATGATTTAACAATGTATCCCTTTTACGGAATTCATAATTAACAAAAAAATCAATTACATTTCTATGCAAGAGCTAAAATGTCAATATACATCACAAAAACTCATTTCTTAACCATATTTGATGGTGCTGAGTCATCTATATGAGTTAGTCAAATTAACAAAATGATTTTAGGTATGAGTAGTCGACCAAGATTAATACCAAAGAGATTCATCCAACCTGAGTACCCCCCCACATAATTTATCGTAGACCGAACTCACATTTATTCGACTGTCTCTATCTTCACACCTTGTGTACTTATTAGATACATCATGCTAGTTCACTCGTACTCTCTTTTTAGCTTTTCTTTTTCTGTTTTTTCGCTATTTTCTTCACTATCATCTCTACAGGCAAAGTGTCATGGGCTCGGCAACTTGGAATGTCTGAGGCAAATTCAAAAGAATTGAGAACAGAGAGCACGCGGTCGAGGAGGAGCAGAGAATAGAGGCAAGGCAAAAATCCTGAAGATTTTACTTTTTTAGAGAAAGAGAGAAATGGAGATAAGGTTGGAGTGTTAATATTAGTGTATGTAGTGGGCCAAGGACAATAGGCCACACAAACACGATTTTTACATAAAAATCGATGGGCTCCCGGCAATGGCCTCTTAGGTCACACCCACTAGCACTAAGCGCAAACTAAGAGTTTTTTGTGTTTTACTTTATTATTTGGTTTTTTTCCCTAAAGGCTGGCGTCTTTGGAGTCAATTATGGAATATACTACATTACCAAGGAAGTATTCTTCGATTTTATGTTTACTATTTTACATGTCGAATATATAAAAATAGTATAAAGTTAATATATATACATGTAGACTATAGTGTCAAAATTCTGTCGTCGCATTTTTTTAAAAATGACCATCTGGTACACGGCGTTATAGGATGTCACACGAGCAGGACATCAGGCCGGGTCTCATATCAGCTCTGGGCCTGGTCCCGAAATCAAATGAAGTGCAAGAGCTCTGTGCTCGATTATCCCAAATCATATGGTCCAAGCACTATTTTCGGGAGTCGGGTTGAGTCGAGCCATCTTTTTTCTTTGAATGTGTTGAATCCAAACTCCAAAAAAAGTGGTTTCCTGTCAACTAGTGTCCTGTTAGATTTGAATGCCAATAACTTGATAAAAAAAAAAAAAATATATTTATGCTGAAGAGTTTGCAGGTTGATTCTTATTTGTCTTATGATAGATATCCTGTGCTGATATTTTCATGAAACTCATGTAGAATTTACTATTTGATGACATGAAGACATTCACTTAAAAGAATAATCGTGTTTGAGTTTGTCAAATGTCAGTATTAATTTGATCGAAAATTTCTCGTCGAGACACTAATAATGATCTTTTGTCCTCCGATTGGACATGTTAAGTAATAGGCACGGAGAAACGTTGGGTCATACATACAATCGTTTTGCCAGAATATACTATTCTCCTCCCGATGATGAGATAACTACATCAAAAGTGGAAATGTGATACAAATAATATATATAATGTAATATAGTATAATACGAATAGTATATATTCATATTATGCGCAGATACTCTTCACAGCTCCAATTAATTGAAAGCGAAAGAGCGGAGAGGGTGCCGTGATGAGGGCCGTCAAGGACGAAAAAGTAGACGTGCGATCCAGTGAAAAGAACTTTTGTAGAAACAAAAAAAGGAAAAATGAAAAGAAAAAGGGAAAAAAAGGAAAAAGGAATTAGCATCACCGGCCCACCAGCACATGAATACTGAGGCCAAACCCAAGCACGTATCGAAGGTCCAGCCTGAAAAGAGAATTTCCTAGATTTTCGGACTCACCGGCGACCAGTTAGGTGCAACGCCGGGTGACGTTTTTTATATGGTCCTAATCTTACATGGACGTGTCGCGTGGCGCAATATCAGATACTACTGAAACCATATACTGTGTCTTTCTTACCAAAGAGTATATAAGTATCAATTTGATTTCATGTGGTGTGTCAAATACCGTTAACGTGTTAATTAGGATCGACCTCATATAGGGTTAGGACTCCGTCGAAATTAACAAATCAGGTCAAGAGTCGATTAAAAAGAAAAAGCAACCCCGACGGTGTCCACAGTTGCTTTGGTACATCTGGACCGTACTTCCTTATGCTCCCCCACCCACTCCCACAGGGTCTCCCCCCAACGCCTTATACATATACGCCCAGAGCATTCGCTCCGCGTCATCCCTAACCAGGGCAACCACCCCAGACACCAGAATAGATCACCGAGCAGATCGCCGCATCCGCCATTACTCCATTTCCCAAAAAGCTCGAGCACATCCTTTGCAATGGCCATTTGGATTGCTCGTGTCCCACACCGTGTCCGACCTTTGCTCGGGAAGCCCGCGCTGATGGTCGCTCCCCGCCACTGCCACCCTCGGCGACGCCTCTCCCGCCATCAGGAGCTCCGGCGAGGCCTGCCTCAGCGTCTGGAGCTGCGACCACTCCTCGGGCGACGCGGCGGCCCCCGAGGCCGAGTCCGAGTCCGAGTCCGACTGCAGGTGCGTCGGGAAAGTTTGCATGGTGGAGTGATTTGCTACCTCTGCGAGGACGGCCGCCTCTCCTCGCCTACTCTGCTCGAAGGCCCCTCTCACTGCGATCCTGCCCAACATTCCAGGTCTCGTCATTCATGTCGACCCTTCTTCCAGGTAACTTTTTTGTCTCAGGATTTTCCTCTGCTGTTACGTTTCGTGCGAGCTTACTCGGTCCTTCAATTGACTCTCCGTTACTTAATTTGATTACGAGAGTAAGTTTCACGGGCGTTTGTCTACAAATCTCCAGAAATTCGAAGTTTTTTCATATGACAGCGCCTGTTCTCCGTCGCCGTGCTTGTCACGAGCTCGCGTCGTGTGATTGCGGCTCAGAATGCACTTCGCCCTGAAATTGAAACAGAGTCCTCTGTTTCTCAACAAGAATGGAGATCTAATCGTGCGAAATGAGAGCTTGGCGTCTCGTGAAATCAATTTGAGCCAAATTCTAAGTTGATCTTGTGGAACCTTTGCATTTGTCTGACTAATGTTTCGGAGGTGATCCGTTCTGTGCGTCTTCATGTTTCAGCTTGTTGGAAGCTATTGATCTCATCCTGCAAGGAGCACAAAATCTAGTGGTGCCAATCATAACAGATTCACCACCAAAAACCAGACGGAAACAGCACCAGAAACCCACGCCGACGCGACTCTGCACCACGGCCGCGAGTTCTGCTGGCTCACGCAGGAAGACGTCGTCCGCTTCCTCCTCAACTCCATCGGAGTCTTCTCTCGATCCCTGCCTTATCGATTGACGATCTGGGCATCGTCAGCGCCGACGTTCTGGTCGCGGACTACCATTCCCTGCCTCCTCCGCCGTCGAAGCGATTGCCAGCTCCCTCGCCGACCAGACCTCGGTCGCCATCGTCGACGGGGACGGAGTCCTGATCGGCGAGATATCCCCTTTCGCGCTCGCCTCCTGCGACGAGACCGCCGCGGCCGCCGTCGCCACGCTCTCCTGCGGCGACCTACTGGCGTACATCGACTGCGGAGGCCCGCCGGAGGAGCTCGTGAGGACGGTGAAGGCGGGGCTGGAGGAGCGCGGTCTCCAAGCTACGATCAACGAGCTCGCGATTTCTCCAAGCAACTCAAACCCCTCGTCGCCGTCCTCGGACGAGGATTGCGTGGACGTCTCCGACGAGCGTGCTGCTGCGGAAGCTGGGGAGGTTGCAACAGCCGGTCGTTCAGTTACTCGTCGAGGCTGGTGAGGAGGTCGGAGGCGATCGTGTGCAACCCGAAGAGCTCGCTGGTGGCGGTGAGATTCAGGCGATCGCCGCACCGGGTGAAACTACGTGTGGGTGATCGAGGAGGACTGTAGCTTGATCGGGATCGTCACTTCTACCACATGCTTGAAGGCTGAGGGACCATATGGATAATTTGGCTTGAAGAAGCCTGTAGAAACAACAGAAAGGTTCCTTTTTATTATTTTTTTGTTACTGTGCTTGAGCTTATCTCTTGTATTACTCAGGAGATTTGAATTTTGAGGGAGATATCATAAGATATCTGGGAAGTGCGAGTGAGCTTTTTGCCCTTTTCCTGGCTTTTTCAATCATTTGTATGATAATGGCTAGTGTGTTTGCTTTTCCTGTTGCCATGGACCCGACTCTGCTTTTCATCAAACGCTTTTTGGACTTTGGATGCAATTCGTTGGGAGTGTCGATTCGACAAAGGAAGGATCTTTATGATCCGGTTTGAGATCATGCTCATGCTCGAGTGTAGTAGGCAACAAATGAGGTGGTAAGGTCTGATTCGGATTTGAGAAGAAACAAAGAAGAGCAAAGCACATCGTGGGTCACAAGCGCAGTGAATCACCCTCATGTGGCCTCATGTGGTTGGGAATGCTCCTCGAGGATCTGGTTGTCCTTTGTCAGTTGAAGTCAAGACAGCTATTGATGGTCCAATCATGCTGTTGGATTGCATGAGAGCGGGGTGTCCTACTTCCACCAAGATCAAGCTGAAACTCCACCGTGACCGAAAGTATTCGTGATTACCACGATAAGTAGCTTTCGCTAATTAGGTTAGTAGACGACGTGATTCTGAGGTTCATACATTGAGAAGATGCAATTGCACCACGATACAAGAAACTTGGTAAGGTCCCTACCTTCTGAGCCTACTATTTTCAGCTGCCAACTGTCCCGACGGACTGTCTTTGAACGAACATAGATAAATTAAAGCAACCCTTCTCCGTAATGAATCGTTGGTGGCGTGGTCCACGGCGAGATGGCTTACAGCTTACCTCTGTCGTCGTATAATATCTTTGAGGCATTTGCAAGATACCTTTCTGGTTATGAGCTCACAATGCTTATCGCAGAAACAATTGGCAAAACTACGCTCTGCTTCCAGAATGAAGTTTCAAGTAGTCTTCGAGTTTGAGTGGAGTTAATCTGATTGAATGCACATAGAAAATGACAGACCTCGCCTATCTCCTTTTTGCATATAAAAAGTCTGCAACTTTCTGGGAGATCTCGCAGTTTCTTTTTGAAGGGAGCTGTTCTTTAAGTTTGTTTCTTGCATGTTGGCCACTGAAGGACACTCTGTCCTTTGTTTCCATAAACTAATATGAGTACAGCTACTTCAAAGATATAATGACAATTAGCAGTCTCAAAAGAGCGCATGTTTTTGGTGAATCTTCCTTGATCTTCGCCGACACAATACGACAAATGATCAGAGGAATTATTGATCAATGAGGCATGTGCATGCCCTGCTCGTCTTTTCTACGAAAAGAGATACTCCTTATAAAATATATCTTTGGAACGGATTTCTCAAGCTGTGGACTTCTTCCAAACAAGACATAATATCCATTCTATCGTCGAAATTTGAACTCTTTAACAGTTTCTAGAGAACTGACGTGAGTTGTATTTTATACGTCAATTAATACAATCCCTCGTAAGATGACAAAAACTTGAATTTTATGTAACTGAATACACAGTGAATGGCATTTACAATCATATTAGAGTCAATTTTCATGATCAGTGTCCAAACTAGAAAAAATTAAAGTACTCCCAACCTACATTAATCCACTGCAGATGAGCCGTCCAGATCATGAGAGTCTCACATGGACTCAAAAAAACCAGCATACATGAGCCCAACCTCACAACTTGTCCTCCAATGATAAACAAGGGGACTGTGGAAATCAAAAGTGGCAGAACTTCATGCGGTTGTGGCTCTGCTCAAAATGATCAAGAAAAGCCTTTCCTAGGGGGAATCACCTAAAATATACTGAAACACAATTACCATATAATCTTACTACTCTCCTTTACTTGGAGACCGGAATTTATAAGCATGAATGTAGCGGCAAGTGAATCAAAAGTTGGCAACAGACTTCATTAGCGTGAGTGAAATAAGGAGAATAATGAGGCGAAAGGTACTACAGACGAGTATTTTGGACAATACCTTTTCAAGATACGACATTGGCCCCATAAATCTCCACACCGGAGATTTATGCAATTCCACTAAGGACATCAAACGTATAATCTAACATGCTTAAGTACAAAATGAATCATTAGTTTCAACAATTGGAGCCACAGTCTCCCTCCATTCCAGAGCCGCAGCCCATTTCGTCCACGTTTGTGACAAATATCTCGGTCGGCTCCAGGCATGCTCTCAAATTGTCGTGCCCCGAGTTGTGCCCTCTCATTGTCTCCGAACCCAAAGATCCGCCCTTGCGAGTTATCACCACAGTGTGGTAAGACCAGTACTAATTTGGGAATGTGGTGTGTTCTCAGGCTGTCGAGGATTCTTGGCCTCAGGACTTTATCAGATACTCCTCTGTCTGGAAACCCTAGGCTGCCAAATCCCATCCATCCAAAACCATACGCGTAACCGTGTTCCTCCAAGATGAAGGTTTTCCTCTTTCTTGCACAGACCTGAAAGTGAATAACCCAGCATTGAGGAATGACTACTGGTCAGGTTTCCGTTCTACACCTCCTTCCTCTTTCGGAAGATTTGACGCTCGAAGAATATAAAAGATTAAAAAGCACCTCACGGTCCTCTAACTAAGTGCAGAAAGTTATGTAAATTAGTTGCCGCATGCCACGTTATGCATGTTTTTGGGCAACTGTTCTAACAGAAAGGTTGCCGAATCTTTGCCCAACTAGGAAGCCCTTCTCATTTTGGGCGATGCCATAACTTAAAAGAAATGTTACACACTGACCTGTACCGCAAGATGGCCCTTTAGGCTCTCTACAAGTTCTGGAGTAGTTTTATCAATCTCATCTCCATGGCCTAGAGCACCACAATAACCTTTGCCCCAATGTGTAAACCTGATAAATCCATTCAATTTAACACACATTAATGCCTTTGGCATGAAAAAGAAAAATGGAAAAACAAGAAAAAATATATATAAAAAGGCACATCCTTTTCTTTTATTTGCTAGGAATCAAAAGGCATATAAAATTCAGCCTAAGAACTTACAAGCATTAGAATCCAGCGCCCAGCATGCTCATCACCTGCAGAAACGCGCACCACATGGACTTCCCTCCTTCTAAATGATTGAATTTGACGGGGGTTGGACTCATTATGCTGTGTCTTCCATGTCCAAGACAGAAAGTGGAGCCTGAACCAAAAAGAGTAGAGTGCCCCATTTTCTATACAGCGAACAATAACTCGGACCAGCAGCAATTTGTACCACAGGGCCTACAGCTTCAAATTGTTCATCTCTTCGGCACGACCTCTCCAGAGTGTCACATGACCAAGTGTCCATGAATGTTGCTGCCACATGTGTAGACATGACCATCTATGTGAGGAAAACACTAAAATTAAGCCACTGCAGCAACTGAAAGAAGTTTAGCTTTTCTCATTTTGCTTACAGTGGGAAGAATAGTACTCAAGGATAAACAATGTCAAATCATCGACATACGGATTAACCCATCTAGCAAGCATAAATTGACACGCTTACCAACAATGATTATCATGACAGATTAGTCAAAGTGAACGATAAAGAACTAAGATATAATCAGCAGTCCAACATACTCGAGCATCTATAGGAATTGAGTAATCAGCTGGAACATGTTTGAGCAATAAAGTTACAAGAGAAATGTAAAAACCAAAACATAATGCTTTAGATGAGTGATATAATGGGATATATGCTGTTTTTCATTAAATGGTGGCTAAAAATTACTCAAAGAACTCTAAACTCATTTTATCATGTTTTTAGCAAATCAAGGAGAGGAGACATGATTTCCACAGAGCTTTGGATAGTTGTAGGACATTAGAAACTAATAATTGACAACTAGCAAAATAGAAGATCCAATGATAGTTTCCATTGAATAAATATTTGATTGGACCCCAAATTCTTCCTTCAAAAACTATTCTTCCAGACTTTCTTAGGGTAATCACAGATAAAACTTCATAGTCACGGGAGAACCCATGCATCAGCAAGTAAAAGCATTGCAAGGCGAAAGCAATAGTGAACCACGAGGACGGGTTGCATTTTTCTCTCCTGGATAGAAAAGGGAAGCATGGCATTACCTAGACTAGCAAAACCTCCAATATCCAAAATAGCAGAAAAATGATTTGATGGATCACCTGTTGCAGGGAACTCCTTTCAATGCTCAACAAGCCGAGGTCTAAATATTGGACGTGCTGTCTCTCTATATCCACAGCAGTAGGGATGAATTATCCCACAAGTATAAACCTGTATCAATAGAAGCTTTTCTTTAAAATTAAGTGGAAATAACATAAATGAAGGACGAAGAGGAATACTAGGTAGCATATGTCATAATCTATGTCCATACAAACTGCGGAGTTAGCATCATGGCAAACCCACAGTAAGAGATCAAACTACTAAGGTAGAATTGATGACTGGATGCCCTTCATGAGAACATTATCAAGCCCAACAAGTCTATGCAATAGTCTGGCTCTGTACGTATATCAAGGATAGCAACAAAGGAAAATCCATGATGACAAAAGCATAAATCATGACGATTTTATCTTTTCTCCCATCGATCCCAAAGGAAAAGGACATGCTAACTTATCTAGCCAAAGAACGATGAAAAACTACAACCTCACCAGACTGTGTGACGAAAAGCAGCATGTTATGGGAGGCTGAGACTTGTAATACATGCGTCTGGCATGGAAAACTATTGGGGTAAATGCTACACATTGTGTTGTTTCAGCACCATGGCCAAGAACACCGCTTAGATTAGATCCACAAGAATAAACGGATGAATCATGGAGGAGTAATGTATGATATCTCCCGGTGTAACCTGCATCTGCTGATAAAATAAAAATTGATGAGCACGCATGATAAGGGAATGGATTGCTAACAGATTTGTAAGGCTTTGGTGGAATGGGGCGGGAAGACTATAAGATTCCTCATCTTTCTTCTCCCCGAAATGACATAATTAATATTGTGTCAAGTTTCTAGCAAAATCATACTTATGATGGTGTATACTATTATAATTGAGTCATTTCCACATTTGCAGGTAAAATCTCACCAAGTAGACAAATAGCACAAATGATGAGAAATGCTGACACGATCTTTCAAGCACTGGAGTTTGCTTTGTTTTATACAATTCAATATTAAAGGGGAAAGGGAGGAAAAAACATATTGGTAGCTCATGAAACACGTACAGAGGTGAATGACATGGAAAATTTCTACCGAAATTCAGAAATTTTTAAGCTTCAAATAATTGGACAACAAACTCTAAGCAAAACGGAATGGAGAGACAACCTAATTAATCTTTACTTTCACTTTCTAATAACTTCATATCCAATAAAAGCATTAAAAAAGGGCCTTACCCAATAATTTTCGATTACAATTATATAGCAATCAAATTGATGGATGCCACTATCCCTTAAACCCCCTCAAAATAAAATTATTATCCTTAAAAATCAAAGTACCACAGAAACATACGTTGCCAGAGGATGTTTCAACCATGTCGGATGACTTCTCCACAGACTGCAGGAACCTCAAAAGCCGTTTCCAATTGCTGCCGCATCGATCAAAGATCTCCTCCTTCAATTTCATGCTCATAGAAGTATACATGGGATGAGAACTACAGAGCTGAAACGCAGCAAGCTCCACAAGTGATCGAAACTTGCTGGGGTGCAGCCCGAGACAACCCCAAAAGCTCTGGAGGTCAATTCTAAGAAAACAAGATCAACTGAAACTGAGCCGGACCACAACTCAGAATCTCCAGAATCAAATGTGAGGGGCAAATCCTCAATTGAGATTGATCTAAATCTATCACCCATTTCCAACCCCCAAAAAATCAACTTGATGGGTAAATTAACTTAACCTCCAAATTAAATGGTAGACAGACGTGGAAGCGAGAACAGAGAGCTCAAGCAAGCACTAGAATCACGGAAATGTGTCAAATTTTCAGGCGAAATCTAAGGCAATTGAAGCAACATATGAAGAAGACATCCGAGAGGAAGGAAAATGTAGGAAATTGAGTAGAGCAAAGGGGGTCTAGACGAGAAATTAACAGGTGGTCGGAACGATGGTTGTGAATAAAACATCAGAAGAGAGAAATCAGTCCCCCAAATTACCGGCGCAAAGGAGAAATTGCAGATCTTTCACCTGCAAAGAGAAAGAGAGAATTCGAGCACAAATCAATCCCAATCAAACACCCAATTGCATTGCAGCGAGCTAATTAATCCAATCAAGAACAGAACTACAAGCAAATGGGAAAAAGTGGGAGAAGCTAAAGGTGGAATCTTTACCTCAGAAAGGCGAGACTGGCGGACTTCTTTTTCGGCGATGATCCCACTCCTCCACCGAAAAAATGAAGAAGGATTGCGGGCTGTGCGTGTATGGGTCACATTTAGTTTTTGCCTTTCGCAGATTAGAAAGCGAGGTGGGAATCGAAAAGCAAAGCGCTCGATGACAAGTTCTCCACTAGACGAGGAAAAGAAAATTGCTGCTTTCTTTGTAGACGGCAATTCCTCGCTGTCACTACGTTGGTCGCCCTCGCCCTCTCTCTCTCTCTCTCTCTCTCGGAAGCTCACAATTCGAGCACTGTCAATGGCGAATTTCTCTCTTGACTTTAGAGTTCAGAGACAGAGAGATTCAGGGCGTAGGAGAAGGAATCGGCGTCATTTCATTTTCAATTTTCACTTTTTTTTTTCCTGTTGGCGACAACTCGAGAATTTCTTTGTGGGGGGATAGAGATGCTTTTGTCTGGTTTGGTTTTGGTTTTGGTTTTGATGATCGTTCGCCTCGATGGAAGCGCTTCGATCTGCCACGTCAGCAAGACAGCATCATTTTTCGCCCCACTTGGTCGGGACATGTTGCCACGTCGGATGGAGCGGGGCGTTTAGCCGGCCACCCTCCCGCGCGTTGACCCGACTCCCACGCGCGGTTTTGTATGTTCCTTTATTCACCGTGGGATGGTGCAAGCGGGGTCACTTAGGCTGTTACCCCGATTTTGACAGGATTTTCGCCCTTCAATCCATTTAATCCCTCTATTTTCTCAACGTAAAGCAACCTCTTAAAGTAGCTTTGAATGTCAATAGACATGCAACTCCATAAACGGATTGAAGAAATGAAAATGTTAATATCATAGGTGCGAAGTTTCATATCCGCGCACTGAAAATAAAGCAAAGATCAGAGAGATTGACTTAAGCTGATGCTACTTATGCAATTCTTAAAGCTAAAAAATTAAGAAAATTTGAACTCTAGAGTGGCTTCAAACATGGAAAGAAAAAGAGCAAGGTCAAGCGAGTAGCATAATCCTCCTTTCTCCATGCGAGTGGCTCTCTCTCTCTCTCTCACTCTCTCTAGCTTAGCTTACTTTCCCATTCCCTGTTTTCTTCCGCTTGACTGACTTTGATTAACTATCAAATCTTGAGGAACAAGAGAATGGGAAAGCTCAGGCATGATCATTGGTCAATGCCTTGACCACCAATTAAACTTGAAGTCATCATAACCAAAGATCAGATCAAACCCCTGTCGAAACGAGTATTCACCATCGTTGGTAGGTCGTGAAAACTGAGCCAATACTTAGAAGCAACGCCTCGTTTGTTCGACCCCCCATAATCTGCACATTTATATACGGATTTACTGCTTCTTTGCTCGGCAATGCATCGACTGGAACTTGATAGATAACGAAAAAAAGTCAATGACTTGCTCAGAGCCCAGATCTTCTAACGCGCAGTACTCAAATTTTCATATTTTTCTGAACTTACAGAGTCCTGATACTAGGCAGCTTCCATAGGCTTAGAAACAAGCTTAGCAGCTGAGAGAGAGAGAGAGAGAGTTCAGACAGAAAACATAACATTCACTAATCCTAACACCTGATATTAGGAAGACACATCCAAAATGTATGACTGAAACAGCAAGAGATCTAGGTGCAACTCTCCCTCTTTTTCTGGAGATGCCGGGATAGTCCGCACTTTCTTCCCCTTGTAGGTCGCTATAAGATGTTGACCATGAAAAAGGACATCTTGCTTCCTATTTACGCACTTGATGCCATCACAAGGTATAGCAGTGTCGAAAACCGCGAATTGAAATGGCAACCAAACCCGTTAACTGGAAAATACACATGAGAAACCGAGATTGGACTGGAGATCATAGAAAAGGGACTTGAATTTCGTTGTTGAGTAGGAGGAATATAATATGTGAAGCTAGATCCATCAGTTGGGTCCTTGAGTAAGTCTTTGCATCTCATTTTGGTCATTAAGAGTTTCGATGAGAAGCGGAGGAGCATATTGGGCTGTTCCTGATGCTCTTCCGAATCCTGGCAAAAGGAAAGTATGATTGTGTCGATTGACATCTCGACCACTGCAAAGAAGAGGCTAGCCACCACATAACCAAGACCCAGCAAACCTGCAATGCAACAAGCAGAGACCGATATAATCATCAATCTCCATGGAAGGAAACTAATACAGACAAAAGTTTTACCAAAAAAGCACAATAGTTCGTCCTACTAACCTCTGATCAACTCAACCTCTTGTAAGCATCTAAAGCCT
>JAGVVM010009285.1:0-23735 GCA_019149425.1 Psidium friedrichsthalianum
ACCATGTTGCAATCCTTGTTCTCACTGAACAACTTGAAGGCGGTGGCCAGGGATTGCGGTGTGGCCTCTCAGGCATCGCTGTAGGCGAAGATTTGCCGGTGGGTGACACGCAGTTGGCAACCTTGCGGATGTGGCTGTAGAGGGAAGGGTTGGTGAGGGGGGAGTTGGTGATGAGATCAATGAGTTGGTCCTTGGTATAGGGCTCAAGGAGGGTTGAGAGATTATCGAAGTCGGGCTTGGGGCAAGGGCGTTGCTCCTTGGTCTTGACCTTGAGCTTCTTGGGTGTCTTCTTGGTGGGGTCTTTGGAGAGTTTGAGCTTCGCAGTCTTGTTGCTCATCTTCGCTATTGGAGGAGTAGAGAGGATGGCGAGCAAGTTAGCAGCTGTTGATGTTGAGGGTCACCACCATCTCTCTCGTTGCCGTGGCACTACTACTGGCTGAACATGGATGAATTTTTGTCCAAGGCATAACATTTACCACTCACCCATCAATCAATCCAAGATTTTTTTAGCAAATAATCGATTTTTCATCAGTGAATACCAGATACCCAACTCTCTCACCCTCGATACTCATGCAACTTCCTCTCTCTCTCTCTCTCTAGCGCACGTGCCTTCAGAGCTCCTGCATCCCCCTCGAGCAACCCAACCAAATTGGTCATGAAGAAGGTTGATGTGAATCCTACGGGTGCTGAGGTGAAGGGGAAAAATCAAGTGCAAGGGCAGACTCTAGCTCTAGCTCTAGCTCTGGCATTCACAGCTACTTAGAATTTGTCGTTGCTGAATCAGTATCCTGGCTTAACCAGATCTACGGAGGGCTGTTTAGCAAACCCTTGTGCCTTAGGGTTTGTCAATTCGGCAATACCCAGCGTTTTGAGGCTCATTAAACAGAAAGCAAGCCCGGCCTTCTTTCCTTTCTTTCAGTGCCCCCATGGACTCGCTCTCATTGCGCTAAGTTGACCGTCTCCTTTATTTTAGCTATTTTGTTCCTTCAGTTACACACATGATCAAAAGGAAGGGGAGGAGGAGGAGATTGAATTTTTGGTTTTGATTCAGTCATCGATATGATTTCTCTTAGTCTTCTCCTGATTTTCATGCTTGCTTTTGAAGCTCCTCTTCATTGACATGGTGACGATTGCTCTGACGGCTCTACCGCCGATCACTGTTGCTTTGATCTCCTTTTCCACCGATACTGATCTTCAGTCCTAAGGCTGCGTCCTAGTGATAGTAGACGAAGCACTCGACTTCATAAGAGCTCAGTCTTAGTCTTCCCGTGAGGTCAAGTGTTTTGTCTTTTACCATTGGACGCAGCGCAAGCTTTGGTAGGAGTATGGTAATACTTTCTATGCGGGACACTTCAGGTTTGTTACCTGAGGACGTTTTCGAAGTCATGTTCAGACAGGGTTAATCTCAGTTTTGATGCCTGAGGTGCGCATTGCAAATATTTTAGGGGATAGTTTTCTTAGTCCCACTTCTTATTTTAGTTAGGTTTAAGTCTGACAAGAATAATATTCTACGACTAGCAATTCATTTATTTTCAAACCGATCCATTTACTATCGATTATTTGATTGACTAATCCTTGAAGTCTCTATTTCTCTTAGTAATTTGACTAAGTTGATCATCATTGTCAGGAGTATTTGGTGTAAGTTCTTTGGCTTGGACAGGGCATTTAGCAAATTGTCCGAACCCTTTTTATTTTAGTTAGGTTTTAGTCTGACGAGAATAATATTCTATGACTGGCAATTCATTTATTATCGTCTCAATCATCATTTGTCAGGAGTATTTGGTGTAAGTTCTTTGGCTTGGACAGGGCATTTAGCAAATTGTCCGAACCCTTCTTATTTTAGTTAGGTTTAAGTCTGACGAGAATAATATTCTACGACTAGCAATTCATTTATTTTCAAACCGATCCATTTACTATCGATTATTTGATTGACTAGTCCTTGAAGTCTCTATTTCTCTTAGTAATTTGACTAAGTCGATCATCATTTGTCAGGACTATTGGTATAAGTTCTTTGGCTTGGACAGGGCATTTAGCAAATTGTCCGGACCCTTCTTATTTTAGTTACGTTTAAGTCTGACGAGAATAATATTCTACGACTAGCAATTCATTTATTTCAAACCGATCCATTTTCTATCGATTATTTGATTGACTAATCCTTGAAGTCTATTTTTCTTAGTAATTTGACTAAGTCGGTCATCATTTGTCAGGACTATTTGGTGTAAGTTCTTTCGCTTGGATATGGCATTTAGCAAATTGTCCGAACCCTTCTTATTTTAATTATGTTTAAGTCTGACGAGAATAATTTTCTATGACTAGCAATTCATTTATTTTCGTCTCAATCATCATTTGTCAGGACTATTTGCTGGAAGTTCTTTGCTTGGACAGGGCATTTAGCAAATTGTCTGAACCCTTCTATTTTAGTTAGGTTTAAGTCTGACGAGAATAATATTCTACGACTAGCAATTCATTTACTTTCAAACCTGTCCATTTACTATAGATTATTTGATTGACTAATCCTTGAAGTCTCTATTTCTCTTAGTAATTTGTCTAAGCCGATCATCATTTGTCAGGACTATTTGGTGTAAGTTCTTTGGTTTGGACAGGGCATTTAGCAAATTGTCTGAACCCTTCTTATTTTAGTTAGGTTTAAGTCTGACGAGACTAATATTCTACGACTAGCAATTCATTTATTATCGTCTCAATCATCATTTGTCAGGACTATTTGGTGTAAGTTCTTTGGCTTGGACAGGGCATTTAGCAAATTGTCCGAACCCTTCTTATTTTAGTTAGGTTTAAGTCTGACGAGAATAATATCCTACAACTAGCATTGCATTTATTTTCAAACCGATCCATTTACTATCGATTTTTTGTTGACTAATCCTTGAAGTCTCTATTTGTCTTGGTAATTTGACTAAGTCGATCATCATTTGTCATGACTATTTGGTGTAAGTTCTTTGGCTTGGACAGGACATTTTGCAAATTGTCCGAACACTTCTAATTTTAGTTAGGTTTAAGTTTGGCGAGAATAATGTTATACGAGTAGCAATTCATTTATTTCTGACTGGCAATTCATTCATTATTGTATCAATCATCATTTGTCAGGACTATTTGGTGTAAGTTCTTTGGCATGGACAGGGCATTTAGCAAATTGTCCTAACCCTTCTTATTTTAGTTAGATTTAAGTTTGACGAGAATAATATTCTACGACTAGCAATTCATTTATTTTCAAACCGATCCATTTACTATCGATTGACTAATCCTTGAAGTCTTTATTTCTCTTAGTAATTTGACTAAGATGAAATATGTAATTTTAATTTTTTTTTAAAAAAAAAGGCTATGATGCTTTGTTGATGTCTCTACTTTTCTTTGTAATTTGACTAAGATGAAGTATGTAATTTTAATTTTTTTAAAAAGGCTTTTTAAGATGCCCGACATGTGTGTCCTTTGCGTGTCGGACGCGTTGATTATGTGTTGAAAATCCGACATGCATTTCGGACACGTGGTCAAAGCGTGTCTGAGTATGTCGGATGCGTGTCGGTGTCTGACACGTGTCCGACATGGACACGCTTACCTTTCAAGCGTGTCAGGGGCTTTTTAGGCAACAACATAGCTGGAAGAATTTTCGATCGGCAGATTCGCACTCCTGCTCCTGGTTTCATGTTCCATATGGAAGCCATCAGAGGCTCTGCACAAATTGAGATTTGGTCGTAGGATGGAATTGTATCCGAGGAACAGGGGAACACAAAAAAGTAATGAGAGGTGCACGGACCAATCAATCGTGTCGGTCCTATTCTTAGCAATTTCATCTTCGTTGTCGCTTATGTATGTTCTTCTTTGTTGGGGACTTTCCGGTTTTGGCAGCTCCTTTTTTGCTCTGAATCGATTTTCAAATTTTACTTAGTCTTCTGCGAATTTGCGGGCTCTTGCAAAATGGATTTTTGGGTTTGCTTCTTCAAATAATGTGCCATCAGGAATGTGCACACATTTCTATCTCCCTTAAAGGAAGAAGATAGAGGAATTGCTTCATTCAGATCTCTGGAATTTGGGAACATTTGTGCACGGTTAGTTCAATGGAAATGAAATGGTCGTGACGACAATATTTGGAAAAACTTACATATTATGTATGGCTTAACTAGAAATGTCTTTTTGAAGAGATGCAACGGCGGTCAGGTTAAGGATAATGAAAAGGGAGGGAAAGAACCGGCGGAAGCTTTGTGCTGACTTAAACCAGTCTCTTTTTCTTCTACTCTTTATCTTAGTTTTTCTCCTCCTGTAATTTGTCTTTACTTTAAGCAGGCACATAGTAGTTTATCCAAGGATGAGTGCATACGAGGATCGCAACAGTGAACTGCCTTTCTTCGTCTTAAAGACTATCTCTTCCGTTCCTATGATTCGTTAAATGACATTAGTCTTACCGCATTGCCCTAGGGTGAGGTGATGACCATGGCGAGGACATTCGTAACGAATAACATTATCAAGCTCAAAATTTGATTTGCAATGAATACTACATGTTTAAGAAAAAGAGTGGAATAAATCCATAAAAATTCATAACATATCTCGCTAAGGTGCAATTGAATTTTTAAACTTGTTAAATTGGTGTAATCAAATCCTTCCATTAGTTCAATCTAATTTGGTTAATTGAAAATGTTGACATGACTTTTTTTTAGGTTAATACCATTTAAAATCTCAAACTGATACACCTATGAAATATTTAACCCATACCAATTTTTTGACCAACAAAAATCTCACACATGTACACTTGTGATAAATTTACCTCAAACTAACTTTTTGACCACAAAAATCTAAATTAATACACTTATGTCAAATTTACTATACCTTAGTTTGCATTAAATTAGATTAATAATACAAAAGCTCTCAAGCTTGTACACCTGTGACAAATAAAGGGTAACAACCCCAAATTCATACACCCATCAACTGTAACTCAAAAATTTGGTGGTAAAATTTAACAAAGACTAACATATAGTAAATTTGTCATAGATAAGGATGTCAAAACTAAACAATGTATCCGACTGAAATAGGACCTGACCCAACCCTCGTATGCCATGTAACTCGTGCGAGGATGAGATTTTTACGCGGTATTTAAGTTATTTTTAATTTATTAGACGAGCAGTAGTTTTAATTGCCCTTGTATGCCATGTAACAACTAATTCATATGCCATTTTGAATTAGTTTTGTGTGGAAGATGAGATTTGCAAATAGTCAATTTTAAAAAAGAAACCCAAAACCTGTCTCGTACCGACCCGACTTGACCCATTTTTTTTGAGTTATTTCTTTGGTGTTTTGGGCCAAGTCGAGTATCAAGGAAACACGATCCAATTCGACCCATTGACACCCCTAGTTATAGATGTACCAATTTAGGTTTTTGGTGATCAAAAAATTAGTTTGATATAAATTTGTCACAGTTGTACCAGTTTGGGGAATTTTTTTGGTATTAACCATTTTTTTTATCACTTTTATAAGATGAGTGGTGCTGAGTGGCCCTCACCAAGTGCCGCATCAAAATAAATGATAAAATTTTGGAAATAAAAAAGAGAAAAAAAATAAAGAAAATCAATGAGAAATTATCTCATAGGTGAAGCTCAATGAAGCTTCGTGGTGTCACCACATAGAATTAATGGGCCTCCAAAGATCGACCGAGAATTATCTCGAGCAGTAATCATAGAGCCCATATCGATCACACTTGATTCATAACTCGAGCAGTAATCATAGAGCCCTTATCGATCAATACATGATTCATAACTTTCGAGTTATGAACCAGGTATAGAAATAAGAGCAACACTTGGTTACAATTTTGAATCTGTTATTATATGTTGGCTCTAGTTTTTGTTATTTTTGATGTTGAAACGGTTTTTCATTATCCATGGGCAATGAGTTTTTATGCATTGGGGTATTTGTATTTATAGAAGCTTTAATTTTCATGCTTATCCTAATTATTTATTTAGTTTATGCATGGTGAAAGGAAGCGTTGGAATGGTCTTAGTTCCTGAATATTCAAACAATAAAAAAGTAAAAAACAACATTGATACAGTTAGGCATTCCATAGAATTTCCCATACTTGCTCGAATAACCCAAAATTCAGTTATTTCAACTACATCAAATGATATTTTAAATTGGTCAAGGCTCTCTAGTTTGTGGCCGCTTCTTTATGGTGCCAATTGTTGCTTCATTGAATTTGCTTCATTCATAGGCTCGCAATTTGACTTTGATGGTTATGGGCTCAGTACTAAGATTGAGTCCTAGGCAAGCATACCTCATTTTAACAGCCAACATAGTAACAGTGAAAATGGCTCCTTCTTTGGTGAGATTATCTGAACAAATGCTTCAACCCAAATATATTATTGCCATGGGAGCATGTACAATTACAGCAAGGATATTCACCATCGATTCTTATAGTACTCTTCGGGGAGTCGATAAGCTAATTCCCGATGTCTATTGGACAAGCTGGCACCTAAACCAGAGGCAGTTATAGCTACTTTAACAAAACTTCGTAAGAAAATAGCTAGAGAAATCTATGAATATGAAATTAGGTCTTAAGAAGACATCGGTGTTTTACTACCGATCACAAGTTTCATGTTGGACGTAGTACTCATACTAGAATTATAATCAAGGATTGCTATATCAATCACCATCTACTTCAGATTTCTAATACAAAAGTTCAGTATCTTCCCACAAATTAGTGAATTGGCAACATTCCTTTGTAGAGAATACAAATAGCAAATTAGTCTTCATAAATTGCATTTCATCGTAAATGTGAACTAATTATACAAATAAAAATACAATCAAAATGCAAGAGATAAAAAAAGATGCAAGGTCATTTATCTGCTTGGCTATCAACCATGAACTAGTTTTACAAGTAAAGCCTAAAAATTGGCATTCCATTGCTGTCATTTATATGGATGTGGTTATAATTATTTATGTTCCCAATGTGCTTATGATGTAGCATCCGGTGGAATGTTAGCTAGTGTGTATCATCTTATGAGAATAGACTATAGTGTAGATCAACCGGAAGAGGTAGGCATAAAAGTATTTGCCCCGAAGGATAATCCTCCTATTCTGTCTGTTTTCTGGTTTGAAAAAGTGCGGATTTTCAGAACTGAAATCTTATGATATGTTGGGAATACGTTATGATACTCATCCACAGCTGTCACGACCTGATCGAGGTCGATTGATCGGTCAAATTGGATTGCTAGGCCCATATTCAGATCGAGGTTTCACTCGAGCCCTCCCAAGCCCATATCAAATCGCGACAGGTTTATTCGGGTTCGACCTTAGTGTGGTCGGGTGACATGTGCATTAGTGTACGTGCAATGGAGTCGTCACCAACTCATTTTTAGAGGTATGATTGAAAACCCTATCGAGTGATTGGGAGGATCCCTCGATCCTATGAAAACCAAGATATTGGGTTTGGGGACTTAGTTACGCCAATATTTACTAAGACGTCCTTTCGATACCTAACTTAGTGATTTTTTCTATCCTACAAATTTCAAGCAGCTGCTTTTGAGTGAGGTAGGCTCTAAAATCCAAAGGGTTCTTGCAGATGGGATAGACTAGCCTCTCACAAACAAATTAGTAATTGAAAGTGTGCAGATCAAGGAATCCATATATGAAAAAATCACATCAAATCAAGTCAAAACAAGCCAAGGGAATCCTAGAAGCCTAGAAAACATGCCAATTAGATTCATGGGTGAATTGGAGGATTGGGTCAGATTGACCAGAAAGGTAAAATGGTAATTTTCCAAAGCTCGAGAAATAAAAAATTTGAAAATAGGTCAAACTAGTTGCATATGATTTTTCCCTAATTTGACAATTTTTGAGAATTTTTCTGAAATTGTTTTGAAGATTTTTTTTATGATTTTCTAATAAATTTTCTATTTTTGGGACGTTTTCAGAATTTTTTATTTTTTATTTTATTTTCTTATAATTTTCCCTATTTTAAATTGACATTTTATGACTTTTTTATATATATTTTTTAGAATTTTGTGATTTTTTTATGAATTTTTATTTTTTATTTTATCAATTTTTCTATTTTTTCTATTTTTTGTTTAATTTCCGAACAGGGTTAGGTTGACTCAGCGCATGAACTCGAGAACCTGGTCTAAACCCACTCGGGCTTGACTCGATCCTAAAATGACATAGTTTTGGATTTTTTTATTGATTTTTCTATTTTTCTAATTTTTTTTAATTTTCTAAGTTTTATCTATTTTTTTTATTTTTTATTTGTTTTGTTATACGGACTGGGTCGGATTGACCCGGCCCACTACCCAGACCCGCCCAAGGCCCACTATCCTAAGCCTAACACAAAAACGACGTAGTTTTAGGGAATTTTTTTTTGAATTTTTGAATTTTTTTCGGATTTTTTATTCCATTTTCACAAATTCTTGCTATTTTAATCTGACAATCCAGAAACTTGCCATGTGCCAAAGATCCGACCGTTCCTACTCCGAACTGAGATCTACGGTTGAGACTAATCCGACGATTCTTAGTCCGAACTTGCCATGTGCCAAAGATCCGATCATTCTTACTCCGAACTGAGATCTACAGTTGAGACTAACCCTGAAATTAAATCCTAACCGTTTATACCTATTACCAAAAACTACGGCCGGGATTAACTCTTGACTAAATCTGAAACGTCCGATTGGAACTCCATATTCTCTCCAGAAAAGCCAGATCATGACAAGTGGCACTACCCTGGCCGTTCGATTTATTTCAGCTACTCCCACATTTTTAACGAATTAAGCTAACGAGGAGGCGTTCACGTCGGCATTTAACCCGGTCAACATGCCAACGTGGCATCTGATGTGTCTTGCCACGTTAGCTTCATATCGGCTTTTGATCGAGTTAATGGCTGACTGGACTTCGTCTTCCTTCTCCAGCCAAAACTAGACGGACGGCTACAGCTTTCAAGCAATCATCTAACGGTGAAATTTTAACCAAATGAAACGAGATCGGTCTTGAACGATTACTCTAAGCATCCTCTACAATATATCAAGAAACTAGCCCTAATCGTCAACAAGATGAGTAGGAATCAAGCTCGAACAAACTATAGCAATGGTGGTTCAATCTATTAGGATAACGCATAACCATTCGATTCAATCACGGACGAGCATGACAGAGAGGTAATGAGACTTACCTGAGGTTATGATCAAACCCTAGATCGCCATATTCCTCTGACGAAGTCATGACAGATTCACGAAGTTTGGAGGTTTGACTCAATAGATTCATGTAAAACCGAGGGTGAAAAGGAATGCGAGCGGGCTTAGCGAAGCTCAAGAGACAAAATGCACACAAAAATTTGAGGAATCAATAGCAAATGAGCAATCCGCCATGGATATGCAGTGGCAAGTTCGAGAATGGACCTTACCTTTCTGGCAATGCAAAGGCTTCTCGAGCTGGCGCGATGGCTTCCTGGAGACTGGACGAAGCTTCCCAAAGCGATTTTAGCTTTGGATTCACTCTGGATTTCCTCCTACGAACCTTCATAGACATGAAAACGAAGCTCCAGTAACGGCGACCTTGAGAGCTTCTCTCTCCTCTCAAGCTTTCTCTCTCTAATTAGTTCGCTCTCTCTTTTCCCAATGAATCCCCCCCCAAACTGATAACCTTCTCATTTGTTAAATACACCCTCAGAATTTTTGCGCGCAGAAGAACATCCACCGGTTTGAACAGCACATGGTCGCATTTGATTTCAGGTCGCCAGAGACCGAATGGAAGCTAGCATTCCGTCCATCGTCGTTAGTAAGTTCGGCGAGCCCAATTGGGGAGCAAAATGGCTCGGTCTGCCCGAGAGTTGACTTCTAGAAACTTGTGGCATTGACTGAGCTCACCAGCATTACTCCGGCCACCATTAGTCGTGATACTTAGCTTGATCGAAACAAGAACTTGAGGGCTCTAACACCTAGGCATCAGCTTTATGAATCGTGGCCAATTGGTCCTCTAAATTGCCATTGAACCTCGGCTCTCTAAACCTGCACGAAAAGGGAGAGGCTTGGGGAAGGAGATGATTGACCGGGTCTTGGGTCGGGTCTGGTTTGACCCGATAGACCCGGTCAAAGAAAAAACACGAAATCGATTGGCAAATTAAAATTGAATTGACTTCCAGTTGAGAACTTTGTTGTGAAAAATGAATTTTTACCCAAAAATTTCTGAGTATTTGCATAAAAACCCCCACTTTTAAGTTTGACCTAAGTACCCATTTTATAAAATCCAAACTCTAGATGACCTTTTCTACAAAAACTAATGCCACCAATGGATTCTGCAGGCCAAATACTAGGGGGTGACATGCCCTGATTTTTTATTTGATCCCTAGAAAATTTTTAGTTTCATTTTAAGCTTTTTAGAGATTAATTTGCAAAAATCCAAATTACACTTTTGGTCATTTTTTGCGAAATTCGATGATCCCGTGAACTTTTCGACTGGATTGTAATTTTAGAGAATAGAGGGGGATGACACAATTCCAGAAATGCAAAACAGGGAAAAATATAGAGCTGAAACGAAATTTCTAGAATTTTTTCAATTAATCCAACAATGAGATTAATGAAGTAAACCCCAATTCCAGACTAAATTTTACAAAATTTCTCCGGCCAAAATGATGAGAAAATTAAAATAAAAATACTAACTATTTTTTCATATTTTTGTGGTGTCAAATGCTATTTTTTATTATTTTTTGAGTATTTTTCTAATTTCTAAAAAATATTTAAAATGCGAAAAACATGAAAAATTATTTTTTGTTTAAAAATGGCTACCTAGGCTTGGCCAAAGCTTCCAAGTTGATTTTTCAATTTTTTCATTTTTCCTTGACTTTCTATTAATTTTTGAAAATAAAATGCAAGAAATACTGAAAATGCGAAAATTTATTTTTTAGTCAAAATTGGTTCCCTAGGCTTGGCCAAGGTTCCTAAGGTTGATTTTTCAATTTTCTGAATTTTTTTACTTATTTTCTTAAATTTTTTAAAATAAAGATAAAAATGATAAAAAAATCAAGTGTCAACAACGTCTTAAACAAATCTTAATGCCTAAAAGTTGCATTGTACATAAGGATTATATTGAATGATAAGAAACTAATCCTCATTTTTATAACTCCATATATTTAAGGAGTATTTGTATGTCTGCTTCAAATTAGAGAGTAATTGAAGCATCATTCATAATATGGATGTGCTGAATAAATAAATAAATAAAAGACAATACAATTAGGGATTCACTGAAATTCTCAAATTTGGAGTATACTTCTTTCTTTTTATTTGGATAAGCTGAGCCAATTCACATTATGAACTTTGTACTGCACACATAACTTACAAGCACTATAGAAGGTCATTAGGAGAGGATGAATAAAAAGAATATGAAAAAATAAATAAAAAGGAATCAAAGGGATCAAATTCGATTTGTTCTGTATCTTAGATCCATCTTGGCTATTCCCATCCATTAGCAATTCCTTGAGACTAGACTAGACTTTGCTTGGGCCTTTCAACCCATTAATTGAACCTCTCATATATGCATGAAGTATTCACATTTTAGGTTTGAACCAGAGGAGACCCAGTTTGGAATGAAATGAACAAAAGAAATCAAAAAGAAAAGAAAGAAAAGATAATCTAATTTGGATATTTTACATATAGATACTTTTTATACTCTTTCTAGAAATTTTTGTTAGCGATAAAATGAAGGAATATAGTTATAGATACCTAGATGGGTAAGGATGTATCATGATCTATATTATTGATGAATATGTATGTCAATCCATATCAATTAATTTGTGGATATTAATTCATTTACAGAATAGATACTTATACAAATTTATAATATGCTATGAACCAATTTGGACTAGTGACACGAGGATTTTTAGTCCTCTGCTCCACTAGTTGAGCTATCCCGACCATTCCTTATACATCATCCTCATTTTACTAGATGACTTGATCCTATATCACTAAAAAAAAGATGAAAGGGGTAGAAAAAGTTTTATGCAAGCTCTAGAATTTTTTGGATTTTTAAAAAATTAAAAATAGGATAAATCGTTAAGGGGTCAAATGGTCCTTCTTTAGGGATAGAGGACTTGAACCCTCACTATTTTTAAAGCTGATGGATTTTCCTCTTACTATAAATTTCATTTTTGTCAGTATTCACATTTAGAATGGGACTTTATCTTTATTCTCATCCAATTAATTATCTTTTCAATGATTTATTAGACTATGGAGTAAATAATTTAATCATGAAAATTTGATCCTTCCTTGAACTTAGAATTGATTCACAATAATTCTTTCCTTTTTTATAAAAAGAAATCCGCATCATCATTAATCATTTGAGATATTATTTAATACGTATAAATATGTACATAGATTTATTCTTTCCATTTCTCGAGTTTTGATTAAAAGATTCATTTATCAATGCAACGTGGTCAACTCCATTTGTTAGAATAGCTCCCATTGGGTCTCCGCACCTATCCTATCCTTTTTTTGTTCTCGATTTATGATCCTTTATTGTTTTGTAGGTTTTCGTAAAGCAGGACTTGGCTTTGGATTGTCCATCTTTAATTACAGGGTTTCTCTGAATTTGAAAGTTGTCACTTAGTAGGTTTCCCTACTAATAATTATTGCTTTTGGTGGTAATATCTATGTGGGACTTACAAAATCTAAACTAAACTAGACTCATGTGAGCCCAGTAGACATGCCAGCCTTGATTTCACACATTGCCTTATTGGAAGAACCTAGTCTCCATCGAATTGAAATGCCGAGCAGTTAACCCTAAACTTCGTATGACTATTTTCTTCATAGAAAATGGAGACTTTGCACCTCAGCACCAATTTGTAGTAAAAATGAAATTTAGGTTAACCACCACGGAAACCCCAAAATCTTCTTTTCAGTTTGTCCCTCTTTCCTCCGTCCTCTTCTTTCTATATTTCTTTCCCCTTTTCTTTTCTCTCCCTTCTCTTGCTTGCCTCCACGACAACAAAGAGACCTAAATAGATTAGCCACCTTAATGCATTAAATACAATTAACTATCCAGGTGTCCACCGTAGACTTCCAAACCAAGATTTAATGGACTAATACATTTTCATGCATGGCTCTTGGTCGGCCACTTTCTAGAAATCAAAGAAACCATAAAAAATTGAGGCTCACTTTTCAATTTAATAAAGTAATGGGATATGATGGAGGAAAACCACCTTTTCTGTGAATTTTCAAGTTAAAAAATAAAAAAAAATTATGTCACTATCCCGTTGCTAAATTGTGCATATTGGATGTAGTTTTAGAGAAATTCAGGATACCCAAATTATAGACAACCCTATTCGAAGAGAATCAAACTTTTTTCAAAGATTTTTAATATTCTGTAAAGTCTGTCATATGTTTTGTCGGCCATACTTCTTGGTCATATTGCTCATGAAAATGTATGTATTACTATTAACCTCAGCTATATAAAGTGCGGTGATGTTTGAGTTAAAGGCAGATTCCAGAGACGAGAAAATTTTGCATAGTTCCACTATGTGCCTCCAATCTCCTTATATCTTTCTCCTCGGGTCGTGGTCATATTGGAAAGATGGAGTTAATAAGACGAGTGGTTTCAAGTAGGCTTTTCATTTTTCACTTGTTGCGACCCTCTCAAAGAGTGGGGAAAAGTATGCCCCAAGTCCACACCAATTTGTGGATTACTAAGCCAAAATGTTTAGTTCGAGTTCTCTCAAATCCACACCAATTTGTGGCATTCAAGGCGTATAACATGCAAAAGCAGTTGCCACTAGCCTATTAGGGTCAGCTAGAAATCAAGTAAGGTGTGGAAATGTAACTTACATCCTCCACAACCAGAGATATCTAAAGTCTGGGCATTTGATTACACTAGCCAATCGGCTAATGCCCTTTCGGTACCTAAACTTGATTATTCATTTTTTAAAGTGTTTTCATGGCGTCTTTCTATCAATTTTATTTCCAAAGTTCTTGTCCGCTAAGTGTCCATACAACAGCTCTAATGGCTAAAAAAGAACAAACAATATAAAAAATGCGCAATCATACAAAAATTGAAATAAATGTAAAATGCACAATTAACGACCTAGCAGTTTGCTAAAAGAAACGATCATGATCTAAAGTAAAGCCCTAAAGGCTTATTCAATTTTTTGAATCAATAAAATCTAGTAAAACTAGTCTAAATCTAATTTCTTTTCTTTCTTTTCTTTTGGAATATTCTAGAATTTTTAAGAATTTTTTAATTTTTAATTTATTTGTTATATTTTTTTATTTCCTTTTCTGATTTTTTTAAATCCTTTCACTCTTTATTTGATCCAGACCGGGTTAGTTAACTTGACCCACTCCACTAGCATTTGACCTGGACCTTAAGGGTCGGCGTTGGTCTAAAGCTTAGACCAAGCTTTAAGGCTTGGCTCGAAAATTAACCTTCGCAGGCCCAAATTCATTCAATCTATTATTATAGGAATGCGTGTTTGGACACATGCTTCACCACACAACCGACATGTGATGTGTGAGACATCCAACATGTGGTCAGTGCTTCAAAATAATGAATGTTATTAACAAATAATGGATTAATGTTTTTAGCTTAAATTCGTTCTAGACTCTTCTCTTATTATTTATTTATTTTTGGATTTGTTGAAATAGTAAAAAAAAATGAGAGTAAAATATATGCAGTTAATATTCAATGTGTCCCACCTCATCAAAATTCTCTATTTCTTGAGTCACGAAGGAGGTGCTCAATGCTTTAGAGGCATCTCAGTTATGTATCAAGAAAAATTCCTGGCCTTTTCACATTGATCCGTCCCATTGCATTTGTGTAGACGTTTCCTGTCTTAATTACTTGGCTCGAGTGGTATCAATAGCAATTCTGGTATATGGCGGCTTGAGTACATATACAGGAATTAATTGATGATTCTCGCTGGAAATAGCAAACTCATAACTTTTTCCTTGTTTTGGTTGCCCCTTGCCACTGCTTTTAAGGATAAAAAAGATTCGGGTTTTGAGCATGATCGTATCAAAGAGATTCATGAATGGAGAGACACTTTGTCAAGTCATTGTGTCAATTGTCATGTGTCTCCGATTGCTTTTGACCTTCATTACGCGTCTTCAATTGTTTTGGACTTTTCGTTTTGGTGTCCTACATTATAATATTGCTATTTGTATTTGCTTCTTCAGCCATAGTGACTGCGAATATGGTGCAGAGCTTGCTCATTTCAAATTCTCCAGATAAATGATGCAATATTCTTTTCTCTATTGTCTCATTAGCTTTCCCTCATGACTTTGTGCTTACCGGAATCTTCATATACCCTTTGAACTTCATTTTTTGTGAATGGCTTACTGAAGTCCCGAGTTTGCTGCAGTAAGAAGCAAAATAATTTTAATAACAGTGAGGGCTAATTCACAGTAATTTGTAGCTGTTCCTTTGACTTACTTTTCATGAAAACTTCAGCACCCATCGAATTCAATTGCTGCTTGTTTTGGTGCATTGTCAATGCTGATATGGAGGGTAACATGCCTCTAAATCTGTTTATTGGTTTCTGAGTTTCATAGCATTTCCATTTGTTTACTAGAATGAAGTGTGTTTACATACTATTATTACATGTTAGATCTGCCATCTATCACAGACTTATAACAGTGTGTTTACTTTTATCTACGCTAGGAGATGATAGGATGAGTATATTGGGAGAGTAAACAATGAAGTTTAAACGTTGTTCCATAATCAAAGATTAGGATAGACTAAGCTTAGAAATGCGAATGCTTGCAACAATAGACATGATTTGGCCAAAGAAAGAATGATTGAAGCTCTAGGCTCTATAGAGATATCAGTTGGGGGCTCCATCAGGAATAAATCAAAAGCATGTGAAGAAAGTGTGTGCATCAGAAGGATAGATTTCCATGCTGCAAAAGAAGTCAAGAAAAGAGGATATGTCCATGGCAGAATGCAATTTATAGGAGATTTCCAGGAGTAAATTGCACCATGCGGTGACCATATCCTGCTCTATTCTTAACCTCTTCACAACATGAAAATCTATCCTCCTAATGCATGCACTCTCTTTACTTGCTTTCGAATTTTCCTGAGAGAGCTTGCTACAAATATCTACGTAGTCTTGGAGCTTTGATCACACACTTTGTGGCCAAATCATGTCTTTATTGCTATGCGCAATAATAGACATGATTTGGCCACAAAGTGTGTGATCAAAGCTCCAAGACTACGTAGATATTTGTAGCAAGCTCTCTCAGGAAAATTCGAAAGCAAGTAAAGAGAGTGCATGCATTAGGAGGATAGATTTTCATGTTGTGAAGAGGTTAAGAATAGAGCAGGATATGGTCACCGCATGGTGCAATTTACTCCTGGAAATCTCCTATAAATTGCATTCTGCCATGGACATATCCTCTTTTCTTGACTTCTTTTGCAGCATGGAAATCTATCCTTCTGATGCACACACTTTCTTCACATGCTTTTGATTTATTCCTGATGGAGCCCCCAACTGATATCTCTATAGAGCCTAGAGCTTCAATCATTCTTTCTTTGGCCAAATCATGTCTATTGTTGCAAGCATTCGCATTTCTAAGCTTAGTCTATCCTAATCTTTGATTATGGAACAACGTTTAAACTTCATTGTTTACTCTCCCAATATACTCATCCTATCATCTCCTAGCGTAGATAAAAGTAAACACACTGTTATAAGTCTGTGATAGATGGCAGATCTAACATGTAATAATAGTATGTAAACACACTTCATTCTAGTAAACAAATGGAAATGCTATGAAACTCAGAAACCAATAAACAGATTTAGAGGCATGTTACCCTCCATATCAGCATTGACAATGCACCAAAACAAGCAGCAATTGAATTCGATGGGTGCTGAAGTTTTCATGAAAAGTAAGTCAAAGGAACAGCTACAAATTACTGTGAATTAGCCCTCACTGTTATTAAATTATTTTGCTTCTTACTGCAGCAAACTCGGGACTTCAGTAAGCCATTCACAAAAAATGAAGTTCAAAGGGTATATGAAGATTCCGGTAAGCACAAAGTCATGAGGGAAAGCTAATGAGACAATAGAGAAAAGAATATTGCATCATTTATCTGGAGAATTTGAAATGAGCAAGCTCTGCACCATATTCGCAGTCACTATGGCTGAAGAAGCAAATACAAATAGCAATATTATAATGTAGGACACCAAAACGAAAAGTCCAAACAATTGAAGACGCGTAATGAAGGTCAAAAGCAATCGGAGACACATGACAATTGACACAATGACTTGACAAAGTGTCTCTCCATTCATGAATCTCTTTGATACGATCATGCTCAAAACCCGAATCTTTTTTATCCTTAAAAGCAGTGGCAAGGGGCAACCAAAACAAGGAAAAAGTTATGAGTTTGCTATTTCCAGCGAGAATCATCAATTAATTCCTGTATATGTACTCAAGCCGCCATATACCAGAATTGCTATTGATACCACTCGAGCCAAGTAATTAAGACAGGAAACGTCTACACAAATGCAATGGGACGGATCAATGTGAAAGGCCAGGAATTTTTCTTGATACATAACTGAGATGCCTCTAAAGCATTGAGCACCTCCTTCGTGACTCAAGAATAGAGAATTTTGATGAGGTGGGACACATTGAATATTAACTGCATATATTTTACTCTCATTTTTTTTTTACTATTTCAACAAATCCAAAAATAAATAAATAATAAGAGAAGAGTCTAGAACGAATTTAAGCTAAAAACATTAATCCATTATTTGTTAATAACATTCATTATTTTGAAGCACTGACCACATGTTGGATGTCTCACACATCACATGTCGGTTGTGTGGTGAAGCATGTGTCCAAACACGCATTCCTATAATAATAGATTGAATGAATTTGGGCCTGCGAAGGTTAATTTTCGAGCCAAGCCTTAAAGCTTGGTCTAAGCTTTAGACCAACGCCGACCCTTAAGGTCCAGGTCAAATGCTAGTGGAGTGGGTCAAGTTAACTAACCCGGTCTGGATCAAATAAAGAGTGAAAGGATTTTAAAAAATCAGAAAAGGAAATAAAAAAATATAACAAATAAATTAAAAATTAAAAAATTCTTAAAAATTCTAGAATATTCCAAAAGAAAAGAAAGAAAAGAAATTAGATTTAGACTAGTTTTACTAGATTTTATTGATTCAAAAAATTGAATAAGCCTTTAGGGCTTTACTTTAGATCATGATCGTTTCTTTTAGCAAACTGCTAGGTCGTTAATTGTGCATTTTACATTTATTTCAATTTTTGTATGATTGCGCATTTTTTATATTGTTTGTTCTTTTTTAGCCATTAGAGCTGTTGTATGGACACTTAGCGGACAAGAACTTTGGAAATAAATTGATAGAAAGACGCCATGAAAACACTTTAAAAAATGAATAATCAAGTTTAGGTACCGAAAGGGCATTAGCCGATTGGCTAGTGTAATCAAATGCCCAGACTTTAGATATCTCTGGTTGTGGAGGATGTAAGTTACATTTCCACACCTTACTTGATTTCTAGCTGACCCTAATAGGCTAGTGGCAACTGCTTTTGCATGTTATACGCCTTGAATGCCACAAATTGGTGTGGATTTGAGAGAACTCGAACTAAACATTTTGGCTTAGTAATCCACAAATTGGTGTGGACTTGGGGCATACTTTTCCCCACTCTTTGAGAGGGTCGCAACAAGTGAAAAATGAAAAGCCTACTTGAAACCACTCGTCTTATTAACTCCATCTTTCCAATATGACCACGACCCGAGGAGAAAGATATAAGGAGATTGGAGGCACATAGTGGAACTATGCAAAATTTTCTCGTCTCTGGAATCTGCCTTTAACTCAAACATCACCGCACTTTATATAGCTGAGGTTAATAGTAATACATACATTTTCATGAGCAATATGACCAAGAAGTATGGCCGACAAAACATATGACAGACTTTACAGAATATTAAAAATCTTTGAAAAAGTTTGATTCTCTTCGAATAGGGTTGTCTATAATTTGGGTATCCTGAATTTCTCTAAAACTACATCCAATATGCACAATTTAGCAACGGGATAGTGACATTAATTTTTTTTTTTTTTTTAACTTGAAAATTCACAGAAAAGGTGGTTTTCCTCCATCATATCCCATTACTTTATTAAATTGAAAAGTGAGCCTCAATTTTTTATGGTTTCTTTGATTTCTAGAAAGTGGCCGACCAAGAGCCATGCATGAAAATGTATTAGTCCATTAAATCTTGGTTTGGAAGTCTACGGTGGACACCTGGATAGTTAATTGTATTTAATGCATTAAGGTGGCTAATCTATTTAGGTCTCTTTGTTGTCGTGGAGGCAAGCAAGAGAAGGGAGAGAAAAGAAAAGGGGAAAGAAATATAGAAAGAAGAGGACGGAGGAAAGAGGGACAAACTGAAAAGAAGATTTTGGGGTTTCCGTGGTGGTTAACCTAAATTTCATTTTTACTACAAATTGGTGCTGAGGTGCAAAGTCTCCATTTTCTATTGAAGAAAATAGTCATACGAAGTTTAGGGTTAACTGCTCGGCATTTCAATTCGATGGAGACTAGGTTCTTCCAATAAGGCATGTGTGAAATCAAGGCTGGCATGTCTACTGGGCTCACATGAGTCTAGTTTAGTTTAGATTTTGTAAGTCCCACATAGATATTACCACCAAAAGCAATAATTATTAGTAGGGAAACCTACTAAGTGACAACTTTCAAATTCAGAGAAACCCTGTAATTAAAGATGGACAATCCAAAGCCAAGTCCTGCTTTACGAAAACCTACAAAACAATAAAGGATCATAAATCGAGAACAAAAAAAGGATAGGATAGGTGCGGAGACCCAATGGGAGCTATTCTAACAAATGGAGTTGACCACGTTGCATTGATAAATGAATCTTTTAATCAAAACTCGAGAAATGGAAAGAATAAATCTATGTACATATTTATACGTATTAAATAATATCTCAAATGATTAATGATGATGCGGATTTCTTTTTATAAAAAAGGAAAGAATTATTGTGAATCAATTCTAAGTTCAAGGAAGGATCAAATTTTCATTGATTAAATTATTTACTCCATAGTCTAATAAATCATTTGAAAAGATAATTAATTGGATGAGAATAAAGATAAAGTCCCATTCTAAATGTGAATACTGACAAAAATGAAATTTATAGTAAGAGGAAAATCCATCAGCTTTAAAAATAGTGAGGGTTCAAGTCCTCTATCCCTAAAGAAGGACCATTTGACCCCTTAACGATTTATCCTATTTTTTAATTTTTTTAAAAATCCAAAAAATTCTAGAGCTTGCATAAAACTTTTTCTACCCCTTTCATCTTTTTTTTAGTGATATAGGATCAAGTCATCTAGTAAAATGAGGATGATGTATAAGGAATGGTCGGGATAGCTCAACTAGTGGAGCAGAGGACTAAAAATCCTCGTGTCACTAGTCCAAATTTGGTTCATAGCATATTATAAATTTGTATAAGTATCTATTCTGTAAATGAATTAATATCCACAAATTAATTGATATGGATTGACATACATATTCATCAATAATATAGATCATGATACATCCTTACCCATCTAGGTATCTATAACTATATTCCTTCATTTTATCGCTAACAAAAATTTCTAGAAAGAGTATAAAAAGTATCTATATGTAAAATATCCAAATTAGATTATCTTTTCTTTCTTTTCTTTTTGATTTCTTTTGTTCATTTCATTCCAAACTGGGTCTCCTCTGGTTCAAACCTAAAATGTGAATACTTCATGCATATATGAGAGGTTCAATTAATGGGTTGAAAGGCCCAAGCAAAGTCTAGTCTAGTCTCAAGGAATTGCTAATGGATGGGAATAGCCAAGATGGATCTAAGATACAGAACAAATCGAATTTGATCCCTTTGATTCCTTTTTATTTATTTTTTCATATTCTTTTTATTCATCCTCTCCTAATGACCTTCTATAGTGCTTGTAAGTTATGTGTGCAGTACAAAGTTCATAATGTGAATTGGCTCAGCTTATCCAAATAAAAAGAAAGAAGTATACTCCAAATTTGAGAATTTCAGTGAATCCCTAATTGTATTGTCTTTTATTTATTTATTTATTCAGCACATCCATATTATGAATGATGCTTCAATTACTCTCTAATTTGAAGCAGACATACAAATACTCCTTAAATATATGGAGTTATAAAAATGAGGATTAGTTTCTTATCATTCAATATAATCCTTATGTACAATGCAACTTTTAGGCATTAAGATTTGTTTAAGACGTTGTTGACACTTGATTTTTTTATCATTTTTATCTTTATTTTTAAAAAATTTAAGAAAATAAGTAAAAAAATTCAGAAAATTGAAAAATCAACCTTAGGAACCTTGGCCAAGCCTAGGGAACCAATTTTGACTAAAAAATAAATTTTCGCATTTTCAGTATTTCTTGCATTTTATTTTCAAAAATTAATAGAAAGTCAAGGAAAAATGAAAAAAATTGAAAAATCAACTTTGGAAGCTTTGGCCAAGCCTAGGTAGCCATTTTTAAACAAAAAATAATTTTTCATGTTTTTCGCATTTTAAATATTTTTTAGAAATTAGAAAAATACTCAAAAAATAATAAAAAATAGCATTTGACACCACAAAAATATGAAAAAATAGTTAGTATTTTTATTTTAATTTTCTCATCATTTTGGCCGGAGAAATTTTGTAAAAATTTAGTCTGGAATTGGGGTTTACTTCATTAATCTCATTGTTGGATTAATTGAAAAAATTCTAGAAATTTCGTTTCAGCTCTATATTTTTCCCTGTTTTGCATTTCTGGAATTGTGTCATCCCCCTCTATTCTCTAAAATTACAATCCAGTCGAAAAGTTCACGGGATCATCGAATTTCGCAAAAATGACCAAAAGTGTAATTTGGATTTTTGCAATTAATCTCTAAAAAAGCTTAAAATGAAACTAAAAATTTTCTAGGGATCAAATAAAAAATCAGGGCATGTCACCCCCTAGTATTTGGCCTGCAGAATCCATTGGTGGCATTAGTTTTTGTAGAAAAGGTCATCTAGAGTTTGGATTTTATAAAATGGGTACTTAGGTCAAACTTAAAAGTGGGGTTTTTATGCAAATACTCAGAAATTTTTGGGTAAAAATTCATTTTCCAACACAGTTCTCAACCTAGAAGTCAATTCTGCAATTTGATTAGGCCAATTTGCAAATTTGTAGGTCGATTTCGTGTTCTTTCTTTGACCGGGTCTATCGGGTCAAACCAGACCCGACCCAAGACCCGGTCAATCATCTCCTTCCCCAAGCCTCTCCCTTTTCGTGCAGGTTTAGAGAGCCGAGGTTCAATGGCCAATTTAGAGACCAATTGGCCACGATTCATAAAGCTGATGCCTAGGTGTTAGAGCCCTCAAGTTCTTGTTTCGATCAAGCTAAGTATCACGACTAATGGTGGCCGGAGTAATGCTGGTGAGCTCAGTCAATGCCACAAGTTTCTAGAAGTCAACTCTCGGGCAGACCGAGCCATTTTGCTCCCCAATTGGGCTCGCCGAACTTACTAACGACGATGGACGGAATGCTAGCTTCCATTCGGTCTCTGGCGACCTGAAATCAAATGCGACCATGTGCTGTTCAAACCGGTGGATGTTCTTCTGCGCGCAAAAATTCTGAGGGTGTATTTACAAATGAGAAGGTTATCAGTTTGGGGGGGGATTCATTGGGAAAAGAGAGAGCGAACTAATTAGAGAGAGAAAGCTTGAGAGGAGAGAGAAGCTCTCAAGGTCGCCGTTACTGGAGCTTCGTTTTCATGTCTATGAAGGTTCGTAGGAGGAAATCCAGAGTGAATCCAAAGCTAAAATCGCTTTGGGAAGCTTCGTCCAGTCTCCAGGAAGCCATCGCGCCAGCTCGAGAAGCCTTTGCATTGCCAGAAAGGTAAGGTCCATTCTCGAACTTGCCACTGCATATCCATGGCGGATTGCTCATTTGCTATTGATTCCTCAAATTTTTGTGTGCATTTTGTCTCTTGAGCTTCGCTAAGCCGCTCGCATTCCTTTTCACCCTCGGTTTTACATGAATCTATTGAGTCAAACCTCCAAACTTCGTGAATCTGTCATGACTTCGTCAGAGGAATATGGCGATCTAGGGTTTGATCATAACCTCAGGTAAGTCTCATTACCTCTCTGTCATGCTCGTCCGTGATTGAATCGAATGGTTATGCGTTATCCTAATAGATTGAACCACCATTGCTATAGTTTGTTCGAGCTTGATTCCTACTCATCTTGTTGACGATTAGGGCTAGTTTCTTGATATATTGTAGAGGATGCTTAGAGTAATCGTTCAAGACCGATCTCGTTTCATTTGGTTAAAATTTCACCGTTAGATGATTGCTTGAAAGCTGTAGCCGTCCGTCTAGTTTTGGCTGGAGAAGGAAGACGAAGTCCAGTCAGCCATTAACTCGATCAAAAGCCGATATGAAGCTAACGTGGCAAGACACATCAGATGCCACGTTGGCATGTTGACCGGTTAAATGCCGACGTGAACGCCTCCTCGTTAGCTTAATTCGTTAAAAATGTGGGAGTAGCTGAAATAAATCGAACGGCCAGGGTAGTGCCACTTGTCATGATCTGGCTTTTCTGGAGAGAATATGGAGTTCCAATCGGACGTTTCAGATTTAGTCAAGAGTTAATCCCGGCCGTAGTTTTTGGTAATAGGTATAAACGGTTAGGATTTAATTTCAGGGTTAGTCTCAACTGTAGATCTCAGTTCGGAGTAAGAATGATCGGAT
>JAGVVM010009286.1:0-25213 GCA_019149425.1 Psidium friedrichsthalianum
AAATCACATCTCATCATCTTTAGAATATCAAATTGCAACTTTTGAATAAAAATCTTTTCAAATCCATTCTAATCTTTAAAAGATGTAGGCTTATGGTGAAGCGTTTTCTTAAATTTTGGAGCTTAATGCAAATTAAATCCAAAAAATGTAAGATATAATCTTGAGCCAATTCACGTTCATTTTTCATTATTTTTAATTTTGAAAAATACATAAAAAAAAAATCATAAAAAAGAAAAAAACGCCTTTGAGACTTACCTCAGAATTCATTGAAAATTGCCAGATTAAACATTTTCATAAAATCGATACTGAAAAGGTATTAGGTTTATAAAAAATTAATCTAACTAGTCCCGAACTTAAATCTTTGGTTCACAAAAGTAACTTAGTTTTCTCACTAATTTACTTAGGTTTTCTAATCAACCTACAAAAAAAAGTTAGTGGCAGCTATAAAAATCTAAAATCTTTTGCCTAATAATCACTTGAACCATAATTCACGATTTGTTAGAACTTGAGAGAATTTTTGCTAAGTTTATTAATCTAATTAATTATTTATTAATCTATTAATCTAAAATTAAAAATTTAAATTTTAGGTCGCGACAGCTTGACGACTCCACTGGGGATTAATGTGGATTTTTTGAATTTAAGGAGGACTTAGGCAAGATAATTTCATGAAAAAAAATCACTTGGTTTGGCAATCTTGATTGAATTTTAACCTTTAGGTGTTAAATATTGCTGCAGACGGGGAGTTATAAAGGGAGAAGTCTATAGCTAACCCTTTGTTTTGTAGGCTTGGTGAATGGTTTTAATTTTTGAACTATTAGAGTGGTGATTGATTTAAAATCGTGCATGCCTTAGTGTAATTGTACTACACCATATCGATCTGTGATCGAATCTGGGTCACCCAATAGTTTTAGAATTGTACTTAACTGATTCTTTAACCTTAGCGGTAAGGTTTTGCTAAAGGTTATCTCACTTGGATCACGAATTTTTTAAAAATGGCTCAATGGTCGTTCTCATGCATTTGCGGCTATGATGCATGGGTATTACCCTTGTTAACTGAACCAAGCTGGAGTGAATGGACCCGACTAGTCGTGACTATGTATGCAATGCGACAACTAGTTATGCACCAATCATGATAGGGTATATCGAATTCGATCTTGGTGCGATCGTGTGGCATGTGTTAAAGTGTACATGTAAACGGAATCACCACCGGTTGTTGAGGAAGATAGATGGGAACATTATTATTAAATTCGAGAGATACCATTCGATCCTATGCAACCAGAGATTATGGGTCCGAGGACTTGGTTATCAATGTTGCCACCAACGTTCTTTCAGTACCAAAATTGAGTGTTTTTCTAAAAGTGCTCGTGCAAGTGTGAATCTATTCTATTAATCGCAATCAAGGCATATAATGCCGTGCAATCAAGGAATCAAAAATGTGCAGAAAAAATGCATCAAATCAGGCATGGCATCCTTTGTAAAGCTTTGAGAACTTAGGAAATTGTGCAATTAAAAGTTTGGGACAAAGTTGGGACAATTCGGCCGAAGGGGGACAAAATCATCATTTTTAGGGATTTCAAAAGTCGAAACCAAGGAAATAAGCCTAATCTAGCCCATTTCCTTTTTAAAAAAAAATGATTTTATGGAATATTTCTGAATTTTTTTTGTTTTTTTCAGATTTTTTTAATATTTTAATATTTATTATTTATTCTGGACAATTATCTGGGCCGGGGCGAGTTAGCCTGACCACGCGCCTAACCCTCCAACCTGGCCTCAAGGGCCTGGGTTGTTCTAGACAAAAACAACCTCTGGGCTTAATCCATTTTGTACTATTCTTTTTCAATCATTTTCAAGAAAAGGCCCGATTTTACCTTAAAGCCCAAATATAATTAGATTTTTAAGCCGACGTACTAGCCCTACGCCAACCAGACTCAAAACTCTCTAGCCCAAACCCACACATTTTACTTGACTTCTTTCTTTTTTGTTTTGTTTTGTTTTGTTTTTTACTGTATCATCTTCTACCTCCCATCGTGATCGTCCTCTTCGTGGTGCTGTTTTCACAAACTGTACCATCACCGCTCCTTCGACGACATTGGCCACAAGTTGCCACCATCGACGGCCGCCACGGACGTCAACAACCTCCGATAATCTTACCGCCGGCCAGCACACGGACCTCCAGCCGCAACTCCGACCGGATCTAACTCCTCCGGCGACCTAAGTCGTTTTTTTGTCGCCTTCACTAATTATGCTGCATCTACCAACACGTCGAGCACCAAGGAGGTTCGGAAGCTTACCTGAGCGGCCTCTAACGGCACGCCGCCGTCTGATTAAGGCCATCGGTTCGTAGGTCCGCGAGATTCCGATTCGTGTCTCGGTGGAGTGATTCTGGCCTGGCGTAGAGGCGACGATAGCGGCAACGGCTGGAGCTCGGACGGCGGCGGTGCAGGAGTAGGTGTAAAAGCTAAGTCGAGCCAGGTGTAGGGAGGAGCTCGAACGTTGGTGTGCTCCAGTGCTGCTGGTCAGAGGCGGAATGTGCTGGTCTGGCGGTCGTCGAGCGACTATGGTCGAGGCAACTTGCCGGGTGCGATCGAGGCGGCGATGCGCGAAGGAACCCGCTTTCCTTGCAGTCCTCTCAACGTCACCCTCTCTCTCTCTCTCTAGATTTTCGGTTTTTAATAGAGTCCTGAGAAGTAAGGCCTCCGGGCCTCTCGAGCTCTTCTACTCTCTGTGTAAGTTTTCTTTTTTGTGAAACAGAGCTCTCTATGCTGTTACGAACTCCTCTCCTCAGAACCAACTCTGGCCTCTTTCAAGAAGATGAGGGTGTGAAGAGGAAGAAAGCTACGTGAGAAGAAGAAGCCAAAAGGAAGTCTCCTTCTCCAGAACCTACACTCCCTCTTTTCTTTTTCTTCTTTTCTCTCCGTCGCTTGAACCTCCTCTCTTGCTCTTTACCCTTTCTTCCGTTTGCTCTAAAAACTGAGAGCTTCCTTTTAGTATTTGAGACCATCCCCTTTTTCTTTGTCCCTCGAGCTCTTTAAGAGCTGTGCCTGAGAAAACTGCTCTGCCGAGTTTTCTAACATATTTTTTTTTTTTTTGCTTGCTTTTGCACTTTTGTTTCGCAGAGCCCCACCTTGGTACTCTCCTTTGCATCCTTTCGAGCCCTGCATCCCTGGTGCTCCTGCGTGCGCCAGAAAGGGGAGAAACCAGACACCCCTTTTGCTTCTGCTCATGCTTCCGTGTTCCGCGTGGAAGGCCGTGCGTAAGCCCCACCTTGGTACTCTCCTTTGCATCCTTTCGTGCCCTGCATCCCTGGTGCTCCTGCGTGCCCCAGAAAGGGGAGAAACCAGACACCCCTTTTGCTTCTGCTCGTGCTTCCGTGTTCTGCGAGGAAGGCCGTGCGTAAGCCCCACCTTGGTACTCTCCTTTGCATCCTTTCGTGCCCTGCTTCCCTGGTGCTCCTGCGTGCGCCAGAAAGGGGAGAAACTGGACACCCCTTTTGCTTCTGCTCGTGCTTCCGTAAGCCCCACCTTGGTACTCTCCTCTGCATCCTTTCGGTTTCGAGCCCTGCTTCCCTGGTGCTCCTGCATGCGCCAGAAAGGGGAGAAACCAGACACCCCTTTTGCTTCTCCTCGTGCTTCCGTGTTCTGCGTGGAAGGCCGTGCGTTGATTGGGTTGATCGGGTCGGGTTGGGTTTGACCCGCCTGGTCCGGCTCGAAAACATCCCGATTGGACGCCAATTTGGCCCGTTTTCGAGAATTTGGTTCGACTTGAACATAATTACCGATATTTAGATCAAATGTCAAAACCTGCTTAAAAGACTAAACAAACCCAATTTGAATTTTTTTTGGCTTGATTTAGAGTATAGGAGACTGAATTGGGATTTTCTACTAGCCGGATCGAATTTTCGAGAATTGAAGAGATTAAAATGTGATTGAAATTAACCCTTACCCAAAAAAAAATGTGATTGAAATTAAAAGAAGACTAACCACTATATATATATTTATCACAAATGCTATTTTGTAATTTTTGGATATTTTCTAATATACAAAAATACTAAAAAATGCAGAAAATACTAAAAAATTGAAAAGTGATCTCCTAGGCTTGGCCTAGGGTCCTGGAGTTGATTGTTTTTTATTATGAATTTTTCTAGATTTTCTTATAAAATAGAAATGATAAAAAAATCAGTTGCCAGCATAGGTCGGTCCATGACTTAGGTCAATTCATTTCAACACATGATCTATATACAAATGGGTCACATTGATATCTGTTACATGCCAACTCCAAAGCTAGAGCTCAAGAAGCTTTGGCGTTAATTGAAGCTAAATGGTCAGCAATACATGCTCAAGTGTATTGGATTCATGTTGCCAATCCTTGACATCGATGTTCAGAGCGGGATCATGCTAGCACTTGCTTATATTTGGTGCCCCAAGACGACCACATTTGTGTTAGGAGGTAAGTTTAAGTTCACACCCATTTAGAAGAATACATTACTACTATTAGGAAAACAATTGAGCTAGATATCGTTGAACCAACCATTCGTATATATCCTATGGTAATGCTTACTAGATTTTTGAGTTTGACTAAAAAAGAAGCTGAAAAAATGTTGAAGAGCAATTGTCAATCATGCCCATTGTCTTTTCTCATTGAATATTTTGAAAATAACTCCAACCTCATGAGATTTAGGATTTTTATCTTAGTCTTTTTGGACTTATCATTTTTTCATTTCGTCAAAATACTACTGTTCCTGTGACAGCTTGGATGGTAAAATAAATCTGTGGTGGAGTTAAATACTATTCTTGATGAAGCTTTCATTTCATTGACGCATTTTAAGAAAGAGAAAACAAGAAAGAAAAAGATAAGACTTTTCGAGCCCTAATTGAGCTTTTACAAATCTGGTTTTTCTTACACATTTCTCAATTTGGGAAAAACATGACTATATTTGAAATGAGCATGATTGATAACCTTATTTTAAGGTTTAAACAAATATAAGATCAAACTAAGAGTTTTGCACTATACTCAATAGGTAAATCTACTTGATGATCCAAACTCTAAAATTTTCCTTTGGCAAGCTGTATGGTTTCGAGTGGTTGAGGCTCAACTATGCCATGGTGATAAGAAGCCCATACCCTTGATGGACATTTATGGAGCAACCAGCTGTCAGCCTTTTCTAGTTGCACAACAATTTTGAGTTCTACAGGATGTCCCACATCCACTTGGGTCCAATGAATTCCAAGTCCAGTTTGAGAACGGAAAGAACTATAGAACCAAGCTTAAGCATCATTCTAAAGCTTGGTAGAAGTGTTCCAATCAGAAATTGATTTGGATTGTAGATGAGCCCGTCGGATGGATGAAAAGTCACTTTGCCACGGCTTGGTCTATTTAGTGTCATACCATCCCTACTGAGATGCTCTCGAAGATTCTGGTCGTGATAGAGCGGCATACCCGTTAGACCCAGATCAAAATCAGCGAAGAGAAGGCGATGAAGGCCGAGGAAAAGGTAGGCGCTTCGGCTGAGGAGAATGCACGATTATGGACTGCCTTGAAGGCCCATTCTGTTTTCTTGCGACGTCATTTCGAAACAATTTGCGAATTTATAACAGCGGGCAACATGATCTTCCGCACTTAATCACGGTGATGTCATCAAACGATAGATCTTTCATGGTCCTCCCAATTTGAGACAATTCGAACGCCGTGACAAGCAAGGTAACCATTGATGATCCAGAGAGTCAATGAAAGCTGAAACACCATGGGGCCCCAGTTTTTCTTCAAAATATCAACTGTATCCTCTATCCTATAATCTGTCTTTAAATTCCTCAATTGCCGTGCTATTTAGGGCATGTTTAGTAATATTTTCAATGGTCAGAGAATAGATTTGGAACATAAGCAAGAAGTAAAAACAATATACTTTTTTTGTTCCCAAAACAAAAGGAGAAACAAAGTCAATTTAGAAAAACAAGCCTAGCATAACCCAACCCCGCATATACCTAACTAGTCGAGTCAGGTCGGGGTGATTTTGGGTCATGTTTAGTTGTTTATTTATTTTTTTTATTTTTTTTTTTTTGCAGAAGACCATCTTTACTTTTGGCTTCCTTAATATACTCGTGTTCAAAATAATTTTAAGATGAAATTAAAATTATCAATTTGATTTCTTTTTAATTTCTATGTTAAGATTTTTCTTTAGCACCCCTTTGGTACATTTTACAAATGACGCACCGAAAAATTGGTATGCAACATGAAAGAATTGATAAAAATAGAAGAACATTTAAATTCATATTCGCATTCTTTGTATCTTCATATATGAATTATGTTAACACTTGAGTTTTATTAAGTCCCATTATTTGTTTATATTATCAAGTTTTTGATTGAATCTTTAAATATGATCTTTCGATTAATTATAGTGCTATTCTAGAATTCTTCGGGATGCAAGTGAGAAGGGAAGACAAAGAAGAAGAAGTGCCAACAAAAAGAATACCCGACCCAAACCTACAAACTACTCAAAATCATTTACTCATGACCCGGCCCAACTCGACCCAAACCGATAGACCTAAAAATTTCGGGTGGGGCTAGCTAGGGTATTTTTGACACCTCTAGTAACTATTACGTTAGATTTTTTTAGGCCACCTTAGAATATCTTGATCAATTAAATTATTATTAAAGTGCAGTTTTAACCGAACATGAATTGTCAAGCCTCATTGACATCTATATAATTAAATGTGAAAAAATTAGAAATAGATATTTTAAGGTCGTAACCAGCAAATTGCTATTTCTTTTTCTATTCTGGGAATATAAATTCTTGCGGTTACCAAACATGTGCTTCTGCTCGAAAACTCGTGCAGAAAGTAGAAATAGAAAAATTCATGTTTGAACAGAAATTATTTTCAAGAGCAGAAATGTTACCATACGTGGCCGTAGTAGGGGCAACAACTTTAGTCTTTTCCATGTATATAAAATCTTGACTTTCGGGTACGCAAATGCAGAACACTATGAACAGGACATGCAAGTACCCTTACCTTTTTACCATGTTGAATTGCACATTCTGGATCATATATGCCTTGCCCGTTGTCCGCCCCAACAGCATCCTTGTATGCACTTATAAAATCTAGACTTTCGGGTACGCAAATGCAGAACAGTATTAACAGGACATAGTCTATTTACACCATTACTTACATTTGTCAATTATTATATATATCTTTTCCATAAAATATAAATTTTTAGTGTCCCATTTTATGCGGTTGAAGTATCGTTTGCTATTATTGAAATTGAAAATAATACTTATAAATTAAAGAGGGATGTGTGGAATTACTTATAATTTACCGAAAGTCAAGGTCTTAAATGTGCAGATGAGGATGCTATCGGGTCGGGCAAAGGGCAAGCCGTTGATGATCCAAAATGCGCAGTTCAACACGGTAGAAAGGTATGGATATGCCTGAAATTCCTCCCCCGGCTTGTTCTTCATGATTCTATACAACGCCGGACTGCAAAGCAAAACAAATATAGAAACCTTATTAATTGAGAGCACTGTACAGACGACATTATTGGATTACTCAATCTAGAGAAACATCTAATAGAGGGTTCTCTCTAGCGAAGTTTAATTTGAGCATACTATTTTGGGGCCACCTTCTGTAATTGCAGAACTCCGCCCTAGCTTCGTCCCGTGTCATTTCACTTGATGTAACATAATCACCAAGTCAGACGATCTTTCATGAACATTCACTTAACAATAGACTCAATGCTTTCACAAGACTATTTATCTAATTAAGCTGACCCTAGGGGCACAACTCGGATCGTGATCACCCTGTACAAATCTTCAGGATCCGGCATACGGGCATGTGTGTCTGAAGGATTGCTTTTCCTAATTTTTTCCTCGTTCTTTGGCGTCGCAAATGAAGAACAAAGTGCATCCATATCAGTAGATATAATGGGTCCAAACAACATTCAACGTATAAGATCTGGATGATCCAAATACTTTTTTTGTGTACTACACTCACAAATTGAGATGGCTCTACTGTTTCTATAAAGCAATCTGCTGTACAGCACTATGATGTCATAGTAATGCATGTCAAAAGAATTAAATGACAATCATCTACGCAATCATCAGTACGAGGCAAAATAAGCTAGCGAGACCATCGCATCGCTCTCTCCGATCAGAGCATTCATGACGTTCGCCCCTTTCTCAACACATGTACGACGATTATTTCCGCATCAAGCTTGCTAGCGAGCGAGCGAGCGAGCGAGCTTATCGCGCTCCCTTTAGAACAGTCAAAACGACAGTATAAAAAACGGCGGATACGATCACTGCGTACAGCCTAAACATCTAACAGTACAGCGCGAAGCAAAACGCAAATCCGGCACCGGCGACGACCATCCCGGTCGCGAAACCATCACAGACAGATTCACGCGTGATATTACGGAACCCTAAAAACACTGACGACCGACAAAACGAGATGTGAGATTACCGATAATGCTGACCACGTTCCTGGCTGCTTCAGCCGTCACCATCTTCGCTTTCCTTCGCGAGCGAGCTAGAGAGAAAGGAGCGATGAGAGAGAAGCGCCTTGGTATCGACTCTGGTGCTGATGATCGGTGCGAGATGCGTGTTAGTTTACTCACACTGCACAAACACGCAGCTCGCACCGATCATTTTCCCTTCATTATCTGCGCTCAAAATTACTAAACACGCACGCAAAGAGCGCCCGCTCCCCGGATTGCGGCTCGGACCTCGCCGGGGTGTATGAGCGGAGAAGGGTTAGTAGGGGCGCTTTGCGATCGTGTTTATCCGCCGAGCATCAGATGGAGGGTGAATTTTAAGCATACGGGGCCGGGTATTCACTTGGACAATTGGTCGATTTTCAAACTATAAGTGTGACTGCAGGCTGTATCGACAATTTATTATACAAAAAGAGGTCACGGTTTCTGTTATAGACCATGGCAGAATCAACCAATTGTGCATATAACTAGCATAATTCTTGAGGATTAGATTGATAGTTGAACCTTGACTCCTGTTATTATCATTATTTTCGGAAAAAAAAATCAAAAAGGAAAAAAAGGTTAAAAAAATAAATTAAGTGTTTAATTTTCTATAAATCACTTGCTTGCACGGCAAAAACACCGTGACGCGGCAAAACGCCCGTTTCGCCCGCTGATCCCATCTAGATCTACCCCCGCCCTTCCAATTAATTACGGTTCACGCCACTCGCTTCGAGTTTGCCATGATTATAAACGTGAAGCAATAAATAAGCGTAAAGTCGCTAGTAGCATGATGCCCCGAGTACCTCAGCCAAACGCGCAAACAGGTCGAGCTAATCCAAAATCACTTAGTCGATTGATTGAGAGGTGCCACCAATCACCATTGCACGTAGAATGCATACAATAGCAGAAACGGATGGTCAATAAGTACTCAAAGACAATAAAAATTTCAATAAGTGAAGGAAAATCACGGTTGACAGGAAATGGACTAGCAAACACCACAATTTGTTAGTTTTTTTTCCCTTAACAAAAATCATCTGAGACATGACAGATTTCTTTCCAAACGATCAATAATACAAGCTAACAATGATAAATATGACTTATGCATTTCGTCGAACAAATGGTGACCATCTCATAAAATGATTCTACATGCAATATTTGTGCAACATTTCAATCCAGATGCTTCCAGAAAAGGTTTAATTCATATCAGTGAAAAATAGTTTCAATCCCGATCACTTTTCAAGCAAATATCGACATCGACTTCAAACTCTAACTTTCATATGCGAAATAAGCAATACAGAGTATTTCGAACCTTTCGCTCATACATCTTGCAGCAGTGGGAAGATTAGGAGCTTCAAGTGAGGAGTCCGAGCCCGACGACGATGGCAGAAGACTCCAATCAGCAATGAACAGCCGCCAGTGACCCTTGAACAAGTGGTGACTAGGTGGTTTTTAGCGAGAGCAGAAATGGATAATTCCTGGGGGAGGATTCAAGAACGAGGTCGTGCGTCTCTTGCCAAAAAGATAGAAGTCAGTCGGAAGAGAGAGAAATGATTTCCTTTTAGAAAAATTCCAAATTCATTTCGAAGAAGGAATATTATTTCAAATAAGACTATAAAGTGGCCAAATAAAACCCTAAAATAATCATGTTAGTGTTAAAGAGTGTCCGAACTGGAAGGTTGAAGGGCATTTTCTTTCTTTTACTTTTTTGAATTTTTTCCTGTAATCTTTCTTTTTCTTTTTTTCTCTTTTCTCCATTGATCGACAAAGGTTCCCGATCTCAAGTGAGGGTGAGGATTGCCCTCACCAAAGTCGAGACAGCCTTGCTTGCCCCAGGCAAAGATAACCATTGCATGCCCCAAGCAAGGGCGATGCTGACGACAGTTGCCCTCGCCTAAAGCTATCGATGGCTAGCTATAGCTTGGAAAAGAGGAGGAAAAGAAAAAAAGAAAAGAAAAGAAAAGTAAGATACAAAAATTAAAAAATTACCCCTTTTTTTTTTACTAAAATAGCCATTCTCCTGTGGGAAAGTCTTTAATTCAGAAAATTTGACCATTTCAAATCTTTATTTAAAAAATGATGGCACTATTCTTATTTTGAATTTCTCAATTTTTTTTTAAAGATAATTGATTCCGTTTGTGACGGCGAAAAGGAATTTTCCCAAATTTTTTTTAAAGAGAATTGATTCCATTGCTGACGTCTAGTCCACGTCATCTCCGTCCCCAACGGATCGCGTCAAAGTTTCTTAGACGACCGTGAGAGAGAAAATAAAAGGAAGGCCGGGCCGGCCCGGGCCCAGTTTTACGTCTCCAAGTGACGCCCAACAAAAGCGGGCAGATGACAGAATATGGCTGCGCAAGAGAATCAAGACAAAAAGGAATTTTTAATGAATAAATAAAAAAATAACTTGAAATTCAAAATTTATTAATTTAAAAATAAATATGTTAGGCTATGATGAATAAAAGAAAAGTAGACTAGATCTAACGACACGCTGTAGCCTCAATAAAATCCGACATTATCAACCCATAAAGTGCAAAAAGAAAGGAAGGAACCTAATTGGTACCTTTAAACTCAATAAGATTTAAAGAGAAAATTATATAGTACAATAGAAACAAAAAGAAGGAAGAGAAAAGGGGAAGGGAGTGGCCTGGAAGAGATTTTTAGCAAAACAGAAATAGGAAAAGAGAAAAGAAGAGGAAAGAAGGGTGCGTGTGACATGTGTCGATCTTCTCAAAAATCATCATTTCATATATAGCGTAGATTTAATAAGATGTAGGGCTAATTGTCAACTCAATTTAAGTAGGGATTAACGTCACAAAAAAGTTCAAATTGATACACTTATACAAATTTATCCAAATTAATTTTTGATTAAGAAAAGTCGAATCAGTTCACTTGACAAATTTACCGCAAACTAACTTCTTGATCATCAAAAACTCCAAACTTGTATATCTGTGATAAATTTGCCCTCCATTAGTTTCTATTAAATTGAGTTGATAGTACAAACAACTCTAAACTCGTACACATGTAAGAAATGGATGGTAAAAATCATAAAATGATATACTCATCACTTAACACATGCCTTTTAACTCAGCAATTTGACGAAAGAGGATAAATTTGTCATAGGTGTGCCAGCTTGTGATATTTCATAGTATTAACCCTTTACATAATATATGCCTTACACAGTTCTTTTCTTCTAATTTAATGCCCAAAAGTCTCTTGTGCATTTTTCATTAAAATAGAAAAATTATAGCACCGTAAATAAACGGGCAATATGCATGTCGCATGACATTTAGTTCACTATTTCCCGAGGCGAACCAACTCTATCTTGCAGTATTTAAGTAGTTCAATATTGCGACCTAGAGTTAAAATACTGATTTTACAATAATAAAATCTTAAAAATGATTTGTTGATGAAAAAGTACGGACAGCCATCCTGGATGTCCTTAAAATGGACCTTGCAAAGAATTAAAAAATGATTCGGGACAATTACCACTAAGACGAACACTTGTTAGTGATCGTTTGGGTGATATTACACAGCCGTGGCTCTTTTTTTTTTTATATATATATGGTATTAATTTCGTTGAAAGATATTTCTTGTATTTTTTTTATATAGTTATCGGATAGTACACGCTTTGTCATTTTGTTAAAATTCATATCAGGGGTTAATCGCATGATGAAAAGATAAAAGAACCTGAAAAGATCAACCACAGGAGCATGCATGGCTAAATAAATTACTGAAAATATAAGCAATTAGCGAAAGCGAATCCAAAAAGGGGTTCTGCAAACCTTGGCTCCTAAAACAAATATGATTATGCAATGACGTTGAATTGCTAGGATGCAGATACAATATGGTCCTCCTGTAAGTTTACGCAATAATTCTATTAAATTATATTTCATCTTTTAAAGTTTCAACGTTGGAGAATGTATTGTGATTTATTTTGAAAAATCCTTAAAGACGTTTTCTTTAATATTAGGTTTGCTGGAAGTTTCTCTTTTACTAAACTGGTTTCTATGACAGTTAAATCCAACATTGAAAAACAAAACATACTGCCCACAATAGCAAAGGCAAAACATGTGAAATTCTAAAGTATGTCAGCAACTAGATCCTACATAAAAAAAAGAAAGATTTAAAAAGAGAAGGACAGTGAATAATTTAGGGTCACCATTTAAATTGCAATTGAATGATTGATGGTGATTTGTATTTATAACTAAAATATGGTGGATTTAGTTATATGGGGGTGGAAATAGAGCCACCCTAGTACAATTATCATAATTATGTACATTTCATAAATAACTTACCCGATTATAAAGGAAACAAAGTCATCGTAGTAAGTGAAATACATCGGATTAATTAGGATATCGGAATTTCCAACTATATATAAATTCCGAAACACGGCTCAGACCCTATGGTATCGAAAATTTTTCCAAATTCTCGAATTTTTTTTAATTTTTTTTCCAAAGAGACCAGATTTAAATTTATTCCACACGCGCGCGACATCCGTTATCGTAATAGTAATCTAAAAAACCAAGAAAACATGAACACGGAAGAACTACGGTTGCATAACAAGTTTGGAACCGCACAGAAAATACGACAAAATCGAGAGATCAAATCCATCCAATAAAAAAAAAAAAACTCAATTACCAAAGTCATCAAATTTTCATAAGCGCGATCACATAAGAGATTTAGTAAAATTAAAAAGTAGTATTTCATACAAAGTGGGTTTTACATGACATAAACAAGAGATCTCACTCTCGGATACAGTAACAGAAACTTACAAATGTAAATTCTGTCGAAGATTCCAGAACATTCTCGGGCAGGTTGACGTGAATATGTCATGACTAAAAATAGTAGAATCTTTTATCACGGCTCGGAGCATTAGCGACCAAATACCAGTATGGGCCGCTTTTAGTACAATAATTTACTAGATTCAATATTAAGTAATAAAGCTCCATCATTGAAGTTAGTAATTTTTATGTAACTCACCGACATTTGATCGCTTTTAGCATAGTAAAAGTATATGAAATTTATCAATGTCGAATGAGTATCGATGTAGGCATCTGAGGATAAGATGACGAGCGCAGTATCACCGCTTGGCAATTCAATTTCTTTTTCTATTGCAAAGAATTTCAAAGTATGATCAGAAGCAATTACGAAGAACCTTCACCAATAGGCAATACAAGGAAACACTGCATTTCCGACTGCGAATATTCTAGGATCTTTAAGAGAGACGACCAGAGAATCAATAAAGGTTACGGCTTTACTTAATTGGCTTAACTTTACATGTTATTAGAGGATGGTGTTTCTACACAAATTTATGCACAAGAATTGAAATTAGTTATCTTAGAGAATAATAAAATATCAAATAATATTCTAACATCTAATTATATCTCCAATAGTATTCTCTAATAGGGAAAATCTTTAATCTCCATAAATATATTGGGTGATGGACTTAATTAATAACAAGATCAAAACAAGGGGATTTTTGTACATGAAGCACACGTTGTGCGTGTGTGGGTGCGGAGGGGGTAATCTTGCTCGAGCTGGTGTTTTTCACTTGTATAGTGGTGGTTTTAGCATGGCTGCTTGCGGCACAAGCGGTGGCAACAGGGGCGACAGCTGTGGTGGAAGTTTTAGAGGGGGGCGGCGGTTGCAGCGGCAACTGCTAACTTTGAAGTCAATCTACACAAACAAACAGTATTATGACGTATCAGTATTTATGTCATTAGGCGTTGTGATGCTTGTCTGATCGAAATTCAGATTTTTTATTGTTTATGTTGGAACATGCACGGCTTGTTCCCTATGTTTGTCTTACAACTGCCTTGGTTAAAGCTGACCCGCATCCAATGGTTTACCAAAAGCCAGCAAGCCTGGTTCATGGCAGTTTTTTCTTCTTCCTTTTTCCCTTTTTTTTTTTTTTTTTGTCGGAGCTTCATTGGCAGTTGATAGAGGTAGAAAACAAGAGAGTACATAGAGGAGGAAGAGGTAAAGGAACATTTATAATTGTATTTACCGAGTGTTTTCCAAGTGGCATTTATAAACTTTTCATAAATTTTCACGACTAGGCGAATTTTTAAGGTGCGCATGGCAACGCTTCTGCTTTTAAAAATCAATTTTTGACCAGAAGTTTGATTTTTTACTTCTAGTTCTAAGCATAAATTGATTATTTTACTTTTTGCTCCATAAGTAGATTTCCGATAAAAAAAAAAGCGTTTGACAACAAAATAAAATTTTTACTTATGGAACGGAAAATCATGTGGTAACGATTGAAAATTCCTACGACGGTGGGTAGGGGGTGACGGCAGTAGAAAGAGGGGTACTAAGTCAACAAGAATACTGAAGCCCGTTCATTTTTTTAGGGATTCTCGAGTATTCCTGGCATCCCTAGAAAATTTTAATTCTTCACCAGAATATCGAAGGCCCGTTTATTTTGCCGAAAATCACATTTTTGGGCATCAACTAATCATATCATCTTATATTTGCACTAGTTATGACAAGAACGTGAGGTCTCATGGAGTGCAAATGTCACGCGGACTGTCAAAAACCTGAAAGGCTGTTCGTATGATGCTTTTGGTTTTCCTCACTCGGAGCTCTATGATTAACAAAGCAAAAAGGAGAGTCTGGTCATATTTCACATTTTCATTCCAATTTAGCGATCCTGGTGCTAACCCAAACTGAAGTTCAGAAAAGAAACTCTTTTCCCGCTCAGCGTCCGTTATTTAACTGTATCCGTACAGCACGGCAGGTTTGAAAAATTACGGCCAACTTGAATCCTACGCAAACCGGTTCATTAAATAGTGCCGCGAAGAAGATGGTGGCATTCCCGTAAATTCGGGGGGGGGGTCAATTTCGCCAATTACACCCACCCATAATTACCAAATTAATTAAAAATGACGTGTCAAACTGGCTCACGGGGCTAACCTGCAAAAAAAAAAAACAGTATTAGGCTTGGGGGTCAAAATTAATAATTTGACTCGAGGATCCATTTGCGTGAAGAAGATAAGAAAGAGAGAGAAGACGAGTACTCAAAAGTGTCCTCGTTAAGCTGTTGGCATCCTAGAGTTGTTCTACGTACGAAACGGCGGAGGAAAATAGTTGTTTATTATTATTATTATTATAATTAACAATAATTATAATTAATTATAATTATTACCGAGTAGATAGCCTAGCCAGGAAAGCTACTATCCTTCCACGGATCGGGAGTTCAGTCCGTAATAGACCTGCGAGCCAACTCTCGGGTGAAAAGATTGCTCTTCCTAGCAAGATTGGGAGGCTGGTTTGCTCTTCCCCGAGTGCGGCTCGGGGATTCCCTTGGAGTTGAGATTTCCTGAATGATAAGTATGACTCACATCAACATTTTGTAGCGAAGAAAGATGAAGTCGTGTATATCTATAAGTGATTACTTTTTATCAATGAGTAATGACACCGACGCTTGACACGCGACACGACACGACACGACATGTAGACACGTCATTTTTCAAAAATAGAGGATTTCGACACGTTAGGACGTGTTGTATTTTATGGCATATTTATATACACATGATATATTATCATTTATATATAAAATATCAACGGTGAGTGTCTTTCTCTGTTAGGGATCACAATTAGCATTTTTTTTTACTAGTTGGGTATATTAATTTTGGGGTGATCAGTATATAATTAAGTATATATCGATAAATTTACATTTTGACTCTAACTTATTGAAAATGCTTAAATTGATGCCGTGTGTTGAAATGACATGTTGAGCTGTTGGGACTCACATGTCGCTGGTGCGTCAGGAGTGCTGACCACGTATCAGTAGTATGTTAGATAGTGTCAAGAGAGTATCGAACACAATAAGGAGATCCCAAAGAGTGTCGGTACTTCTTAGATGAGGTACTTCACAATCAGGAGTTATAGTGATATTGACACAAGAAATTTAGGTATTCAACTTCTATTTTCGATTTTCTCATTTTACGATGGATCGAAAATTGAGTAAACATAACTAATATTAAAATCATGACAATAAGATAGTCTCCTACTTAATTTTTTCAAGTGCCCCAATGATTTCGCATGTTTTAGAGGTTAACAATGATATTGCACTATTATCCTTTTATTATCTCACAAGTTCATTGCAACTTGTGGACTTCATTCTAGAACAACTCAATACAAAACTCAAACAACATAAATGTTTTACCAAAGGATGATCGTACGATGACAATGAGATGTGTCTCCGTATAATCCTTGACGCCATCCTTTGACTTTTCATTACTTATTGACTACACTATGGCCGAGGTGTGTATATATATATAATCATTTTCACTTTGTTGTTAAATGAATGTAGCTTATAGCGCAATATAAAATTGAATGGTTGAGAGTCTTGGACGATGAGGGCATATTTATCTATTTTCTTTATTATTTTATGAATAGTAGCAATAAGGGTAATATTGTAATTCTTGGCCTTTTGGCTTTATTATAAATAGATAGCTTGGGGTCACATTGACCTAAGCCAAACATTCAGTTCAGTTTTTTCTCTCTCAACATGGTATCAGAGCCAAGGCTGAACTGAAACCCTAACCCTAACCCTAATTTCTTCTACGTTCTCTCTCTCTCTCTCTTCTCTCACCCCACCGTAATTCCTTCTCACTTTCCTCTTTGCTTTCTTTCACAGCATAGGGCAGCACTAATGAGGTGATTCTTTGAATCTAGTGTCTGCCATAAACCTTACCTCTATGAGATAAATTAAAGCTTCTTTGCAATCTGCGATAGGTGGTTCAACCTCTTCTGCGATTTTTGGGTCTTCTTGTTCGCGATTGTTTGTGCCTTGCCGCTGGACTATCCTCTCGTGTGTGAAGACCAAAGTACTGCAGTTCGTGGACCACCATAGATTTTTTTTTATTCTTTGGGAAAAAATCAGAATTATCGAACTTTTTTTCAGGTTTTCAAAACCCTGGAAAATTTTGATTTTTTCCTTCCCTTGATCTGATTTGGTTTTTTCTTGGAGGACAACTTCAACCTATTACCAAAGGCTTCCATCAAACTTTTGGCCTTTTTTTGGCAACTTTTGGTGGCTTGATTCTCCGTTTACACTCTTCGAGTCGAATTTTGAGACACAATGTCGTCTGAGGATTCAACTGTGAGCTCTGGACCTCCAGGAGATGGCCATATAGATTATATAATTTTGCTGCGATGCTTGTGAAGCTTGACGGCACAAATTATTTGATATGTCTCGATTGGCATTCTTGACCATCGCAGGCGAGGGCTTACGGGACATATCAACGGCACTTCTGCGAGGCCAGCTACATCAGGTACTACTCAGGAAAAGTGGATCTCAAACGATGCTTGATAATGTCTTTCTTGCTTAACTCAATGCAGTCACATATTGCAAAGGGATATTTGCTTCTTAATACTGCGGCACAGATTTGGTCGGCTGCAAGGGATACTTATGGTCAACTTGGGAATGATGCACAGGTGTATGAACTTCGAAAAAAGGTTCATGACACCACTCAGAAGGAGATGACTATATCCCAATATATGCTGAGCTTCGAAGTTTGTGGCAAGAGCTAGATCATTATGCCGATTATCACCCAACCTATGATGCGGATGTTGCTGCCTACAAGAGGCATGTGGACAAGATCAGAGTTTATGATTTCTTGGCAGGATTAAATATTGAATATGATCATATACGTGTTCAAGTCCTTAGCCGGTCTCCATTCCCTACTCTAGAGCAGTCCTATGCCCTAGTTCACTCTGAAGAAAGCCACAGGACAGCAATGCTTCATCCCCTACTGTTGATCGGTCTGCTCTACAAACTAGTGTTGGCACTATTGCCAAATCTGGTTCGTCCTTTCGGTCTGATACCTCTAAGGAAGTTGTGAAGTGTGAACATTGTCATAGGCCGTATCACACTAAGGCTACCTGCTGGAAGTTACATGGAAAACTTGCAGATTTTGAGGCATAAAGGGCTCAAAGAAAGGGAAAAAACAAGGCAAACCATACTGAAGCTGTTCCTACTACACCTACTACTAATATCGGTTTATCCCAGGAAGAACTTCAAGCATTTCGACGTCTACTGAAAGCTTCTACTGCTGCTGCCTCCTCCACAATTGCCAATTCGCTTCTCCTTCTATTTCAAACATAGCCACTTCAGGTATCTTCTTTGGGGGGTTTAATACATCTATTGTTTCCAGCCCATGGATCATTGATACAGGGCTACAGATCACATGACAGGTTCTTCTAGTCTCTTTCAGCAGTATACTCCTATTTCCGACAGAAAAGTGCGCGTAGCTGATGGAACCCTTTCTTCCATTGCTGGAAAAGGGTCCATCAATTGTTCTCCCACTCTTTTTTATCTTCTGTTTTACATATCCCATCATTCTCTACTAATCTCCTTTCTATCAGTAGTTTGACTCGAGATTTAAACTGCAAAGTAACCTTCTTTCCTTCTTATTGCGTTTTTCAGGATCTGGTAACGGAGAAGGAGATTGGATATGGTAGATTTGATGGTGGTCTTTTATCTGCTCGAGGGTAGTGGGGTCTCTGCTTCTACTTTGTCTTCTATGCCTTATCAAGTTAATTTAGCATTGACAGATCTCCACCAGTGGCACTGCAGATTAGGTCATCCCCCTTTAGGAACTTTAGAAAAAGTTTTTCCAAGTCTCATTTCGGCTTGTAATAAAAATGAGTTTTTTTGTGAAGCCTGTGTTTTGGCTAAACAAACTCATTCAACATATCTATCTTCAAATAATAAAAGCCGTTTCCCTTTTCATGTGATTCATACTGATGTGTGGGGTCCTTCCCGACATACTTCTATTTCTGGTATCGCTGGTTTGTCACTTTTATCGATGTCATTCTCGTACAACTTGGGTTTATTTGTTGAAACACAAGAGTGACGTTTTTCATTGTTTTCAAAATTTCACAAAATGGTCTAGACTCAGTTCAATGCCACTTTGAAAATTCTTCGCAGTGACAATGGCACTGAATACACTGAAGGTCAATTTCAACATATCTCTTTGATCATGACATTATTCATCAGACCAGTTGTGTTGATACCCCAGCACAAAATAGTGTTGCCGAAAGAAAGAATCGACATTTGTTAGAGGTCGCTAGGTCTCCTATGTTGCTCGTCATGTCCCAGCTCAATATTGGAGTGATGCTATATTAACCGCTGCCTATTTAATAAATCGGATGCCTACTAGAATTCTTGATTTTCGCACACCTATTCATGTTTTGCAGGGATCATCAACTTTTATTCTTGCCCCAAAAATTTTTGGTTGTGTTTGTTATGCCCGCAACACTTTTAGTGTTGCGGGCATAACAAACACAACCAAAAATTTTTGGGGGCAAGAATAAAAGTTGATGATCCCTGCAAAACATGAATAGGTGTGCGAAAATCAAGAATTCTAGTAGGCATCCCGATTTATTAAATAGGCAGCGGTTAATATAGCATCACTCCAATATTGAGCTGGGACATGACGAGCAAACATAGGAGACCTAGCGACCTCTAACAAATGTCGATTCTTTCTTTCGGCAACACTATTTTGTGCTGGGGTATCAACACAACTGGTCTGATGAATAATGTCATGATCAAAGAGATATTGTTGAAATTGACCTTCAGTGTATTCAGTGCCATTGTCACTGCGAAGAATTTTCAAAGTGCATTGAACTGAGTCTAGACCATTTTGTGAAAATTTTGAAAACAATGAAAAACGTCACTCTTGTGTTTCAACAAATAAACCCAAGTTGTACGAGAATGACAATCGATAAAAGTGACAAACCAGCGATAACCAGAAATAGAAGTATGTCGGGAAGGACCCCACACATCAGTATGAATCACATGAAAAGGGAAACGGCTTTTATTATTGAAGATAGATATGTTGAATGAGTTTGTTTAGCCAAAACACAGGCTTCACAAAAAAACTCATTTTTATTACAAGCCGAAATGAGACTTGGAAAAACTTTTTCTAAAGTTCCTAAAGGGGGATGACCTAATCTGCAGTGCCACTGGTGGAGATCTGTCAATGCTAAATTAACTTGATAAGGCATAGAAGACAAAGTAGAAGCAGAGACCCCACTACCCTCGAGCAGATAAAGACCACCATCAAATCTACCATATCCAATCTCCTTCTCCGTTACCAGATCCTGAAAAACGCAATAAGAAGGAAAGAAGGTTACTTTGCAGTTTAAATCTCGAGTCAAAAAACTACTGATAGAAAGGAGATTAGTAGAGAATGATGGGATATGTAAAACAGAAGATAAAGAAAGAGTGGGAGAACAATTGATGGACCCTTTTCCAGCAATGGAAGAAAGGGTTCCATCAGCTACGCGCACTTTTCTGTCGGAAATAGGAGTATACTGCTGGAAAGAGACTAGAAGAACCTGTCATGTGATCTGTAGCCCCTGTATCAATGATCCATGGGCTGGAAACAATAGATGTATTAAACCCCCAAAGAAGATACCTGAAGTGGCTATGTTTGAAATAGAAGGAGAAGGCGAATTGGCAATTGTGGAGGAGGCAGCAGCAGTAGAAGCTTTCAGTAGACGTCGAAATGCTTGAAGTTCTTCCTGGGATAAACCGATATTAGTAGTAGGTGTAGTAGGAACAGCTTCAGTATGGTTTGCCTTGTTTTCCCTTCTTTGAGCCCTTTATGCCTCAAAATCTGCAGTTTTCCATGTAACTTCCAGCAGGTAGCCTTAGTGTGATACGGCCTATGACAATGTTCACACTTCACAACTTCCTTAGAGGTATCAGACCGAAAGGACGAACCAGATTTGGCAATAGTGCCAACACTAGTTTGTAGAGCAGACCGATCAACAGTAGGGGATGAAGCATTGCTGTCCTGTGGCTTTCTTCAGAGTGAACTAGGGCATAGGACTGCTCTAGAGTAGGGAATGGAGACCGGCTAAGGACTTGAACACGTATATGATCATATTCAATATTTATCCTGCCAAGAAATCATAAACTCTGATCTTGTCCACATGCCTCTTGTAGGCAGCAACATCCGCATCATAGGTTGGGTGATAATCGGCATAATGATCTAGCTCTTGCCACAAACTTCGAAGCTCAGCATAATATTGGGATATAGTCATCTCCTTCTGAGTGGTGTCATGAACCTTTTTTCGAAGTTCATACACCTGTGCATCATTCCCAAGTTGACCATAAGTATCCCTTGCAGCCGACCAAATCTGTGCCGCAGTATTAAGAAGCAAATATCCCTTGCAATATGTGACTGCATTGAGTTAAGCAAGAAAGACATTATCAAAGCATCGTTTGAGATCCACTTTTCCTGAGTAGTACCTGATGTAGCTGGCCTCGCAGAAGTGCCGTTGATATGTCCCGTAAGCCCTCGGCCTGCGATGGTCAAGAATGCCAATCGAGACCATATCAAATAATTTGTGCCGTCAAGCTTCACAGCATCGCAGCAAAATTAATATAATCTATATGGCCATCTCCTGAGGTCCAGAGCTCACAGTTGAATCCTCAGACGACATTGTGTCTCAAAATTCGACTCGAAGAGTGTAAACGGAGAAATCAAGCCACCAAAAGTTGCCAAAAAAAGGCCAAAAGTTTGATGGAAGCCTTTGGTAATAGGTTGAAGTTGTCCTCCAAGAAAAAAAACCAAATCAGATCAAGGGAAGGAAAAAATCAAAATTTTCCAGGGTTTGAAAACCTGAAAAAAGTTCGATAATTCTGATTTTTTCCCAAAGAATAAAAAAAAATCTATGGTGGTCCACGAACTGCAGTACTTTGGTCTTCACACACGAGAGGATAGTCCAGCGGCAAGGCACAAAACAATCGCGAACAAGAAGACCCAAAAAATCGCAGAAGAGGTTGAACCACCTATCGCAGATTGCAAAGAAGCTTTAATTTATCTCATAGAGGTAAGGTTTATGGCAGACACTAGATTCAAAGAATCACCTCATTAGTGCTGCCCTATGCTGTGAAAGAAAGCAAAGAGGAAAGTGAGAAGGACTTACGGTGGGGTGAGAGAAGAGAGAGAGAGAAGAAACGTAGAAGAAATTAGGGTTAGGGTTAGGGTTTCAGTTCAGCCTTGGCTCTGATACCATGTTGAGAGAGAAAAAACTGAACTGAATGTTTGGCTTAGGTCAATGTGACCCCAAGCTATCTATTTATAATAAAGCCAAAAGGCCAAGAATTACAATATTACCCTTATTGCTACTATTCATAAAATAATAAAGAAAATAGATAAATATGCCCTCATCGTCCAAAGACTCTCAACACATTCAATTTTATATTGCGCTATAAGCTACATTCATTTAACAACAAAGTGAAAATGATTAATATATATACACACCTCGGCCATAGTGTAGTCAATAAGTAATGAAAAAGTCAAAAGGATGGCGTCAAGGATTATACGGAGACACATCTCATTGTCATCGTACGATCATCCTTTGGTAAAACATTTATGTTGTTGAGTTTTGTATTGAGTTGTTCTAGAATGAAGTCCACAAGTTGCAATGAAACATTGTGAGATAAATAAAAGGATAATAGTGCAATATCATTGTTAACCTCTAAAACATGCGAAATCATTGGGGCACTTGAAAAATTAAGTAGGAGACTATCTTTATTGTCATGATTTTAATATTAGTTATGTTTACTCAATTTTCGATCCATCGTAAAATGAGAAAATCGAAAATAGAAGTTGAATACCTAAATTTCTTGTGTCAATATCACCTATAACTCCTGATTGTGAAGTACCCTCAATCTAAGAAGTACCGACACTCTTTGGGATCTCCTTATTGTGTCGATACTCTCTTGACACTATCTAACATACTACTGATACGTGGTCAGCACTCCTGACGCACCAGCGACATGTGAGTCCCAACAGCTCAACATGTCATTTCAACACACGGCATCAATTTTAAGCATTTTCAATAAGTTAGAGTCAAAATGTAAATTTATCGATATATACTTAAGTTATATACTGATCACCCCAAAATTAATATACCAACTAGTAAAAAAAATGCTAATTGTGAATCCCTAACAGAGAAAGACACTCACCGTGATATTTTTATATATAAATGATAATATATCAGTGTATATAAATATGCACATAAAATACAACACGTCCTAACGTGTCGAAATCCTCTATTTTTGAAAAATGACGTGTCTACATGTCGTGTCGTGTCGTGTCGCGTGTCAAGCGTCGGTGTCATTACTCATTGATAAAAAGTAATCACTTATAGATATACACGACTTCATCTTTCTTTTCTTGCTACAAAATGATTGATGTGAGTCATACTTATCATTCAGGAAATCTCAACTCCAAGGGAATCCCCGAAGCCGCACTCGGGGAAGAGCAAACCAGCCTCCCAATCTTGCTAGGAAGAGCAATCTTTTCACCCGAGAGTTGGCTCGCAGGTCTATACGGACTGAACTCCCGATCCGTGGAAGGATAGTAGCTTTCTGGCTAGGCTATCTACTCGGTAATAATTATAATTAATTATAATTATTGTTAATTAATAATAATAATAATAATAAACATATTTTCCTCCGCCGTTTCGTACGTAGAACAACTCTAGATGGCCAACAGCTTAAACGAGGACACTTTTGAGTACTCGTCTTCTCTCTCTTTCTTATCTTCTTCACGCAAATGGATCCTCGAGTCAAAATTATTAATTTGACCCCCAAGCCTAATACTGTTTTTTTTTTTGCAGGTTAGCCCCGTGAGCCAGTTTGACACGTCATTTTTAATTAATTTGGTAATTATGGGTGGGTGTAATTGGCGAAATTGACCACCCCCCCCGAATTTACGGGAATGCCACCATCTTCTTCGCGGCACTATTTAATGAACCGGTTTGCGTAGGATTCAAGTTGGCCGTAATTTTTCAAACCTGCGTGCTGTACGGATACAGTTAAATAACGGGCGCTGAGCGGGAAAAAGAGTTTCTTTTCTGAACTTCAGTTTGGGTTAGCACCAGGATCGCTAAATTGGAATGAAAATGTGAAATATGACCAGACCTCTCCTTTTTGCTTTGTTAATCATAGAGCTCCGAGTGAGGAAAACCAAAAGCATCATACGAACAGCCTTTCAGGTTTTTGACATCCGCGTGACATTTGCACTCCATGAGACCTCACGTTCTTGTCATAACTAGTGCAAATATAAGATGATATGATTAGTTGATGCCCAAAAATGTGATTTTCGGCAAATAAACGGGCCTTCGATATTATTGGTGAAGAATTAAAATTTTCTAGGGATGCCAGGAATACTCGAGAATCCCTAAAAAAATGAACGGGCTTCAGTATTCTTGTTGACTTAGTACCCCTCTTTCTACTGCCGTCACCCCCTACCACCGTCGTAGGAATTTTCAATCGTTACCACATGATTTTCCGTTCCATAAGTAAAAATTTTATTTTGTTGTCAAACGCTTTTTTTTTTAATCGGAAATCTACTTATGGGCAAAAAGTAAAATAATCAATTTATGCTTAGAACTAGAAGTAAAAAATCAAAACTTCTGGTCAAAAATTGATTTTAAAAGCAGAAGCGTTGCCATGCGCACCTTAAAAATCGCCTAGTCGTGAAAATTTATGAAAAGTCTATAAATGCCACTTGGAAAACACTCGGTAAATACAATTATAAATGTTCCTTACCTCTTCCTCCTCTATTTACTCTCTTGTTTTCTACCTCTATCAACTGCCAATGAAGCTCCGACAAAAAAAAAAAAAAAAAGGGGGGAAAAAGGAAGAAGAAAAAACTGCCATGAACCAGGCTTGCTGGCTTTTTGGTAAACCATTGGATGCGGGTCAGCTTAACCA
>JAGVVM010009287.1:0-22102 GCA_019149425.1 Psidium friedrichsthalianum
GGGTCATTGATGGACTCTTCTTGTTTGGAGATTGGCAGACAGATGCATTCTCATTTGATAAAAACTGGCTCTGGTTCAAATGCTTCGGTTGGCACGGCAATTTGCAATATGTACGTTAAATGTGGGTGGTTAGAGGGTGCTAGGATCGTTTTTGATCAGATGGCTGAAAAGAAAGCAGTAGCCTGGACTGGATTAATGGTGGAGTACACTGAGTCTAACATGAGGAATGATGTTCTTCAGTCGTTTGAGAAAATGGTTCAGGAAGGTGTGGAGTTGGATGAGTTTGTATTCTCTATTGTTCTCAAAGCCTGCGCTTGGTTGGAGGACTTGAGAGTAGGAAGACAAATTCATGGCTACATTGTTAAGCTGGGGTTGGATTCTGAAGTTTCTGTGGGAACTCCTCTCGTGGACCTTTATGTGAAATGTGCATGTTTCGAGTCCGCTCTCATGGCATTTCAGAAAATAAACAAGCCAAATGATGTTTCCTGGAGCGCATTGATATCTGGTTATTCTCAATCTGGTAGAGTTGAGGAGTGCCTTAAAACTTACCAATCTTTGAGAGTTAGAGATGGATCACTAAATCCATTCATCTACACTAGCATTTTCCAAGCATGCTCCACGCTTGCAGATATTAATTCGGGTGCACAAGCTCACGCTGACGCAATAAAAAGAGGTCTGATCTCACCTTTATATGGGGAGAGTGCACTAGTCACCATGTATTCCAAATGTGGTGATATGGATTACGCCAGTCGAGTTTTTGGGTCAATTAGGGAACCAGACACTGTAGCATGGACTGCTATAATAGCTGGGTATGCATATCATGGCATTGCTTCAGAAGCGCTCAGATACTTCAGGAAGATGCAGGATTCTGGTGCCAGGCCAAATGGAGTCACTTTTGTTGCAGTCCTGACTGCTTGTAGCCATTCAAGTTTGATAACGGAGGCCGAGTGTTACTTGAAATCAATGAAGAGCGAATATGGTGTCGCTCCTACAATCGATCATTTTAATTGTATGATTGATGTATACTCTCGTGCCGGTCTACTTCAAGAGGCGTTCAAACTGATTAATGATATGAACTTTGATCCTGATGCAATGAGCTGGAAATGTTTACTGGCCGGATGTTGGAATCATAGAAATCTTGAGCTTGGAAGGATAGCGTCAGAGAATCTTCTTCAGCTGAACCCGGATGATACTGCAGGTTACGTCCTCCTGTTTAACTTGTGCGTTTCGCATGAAAAGTGGGAAGAAGCGGCGAGAATTAGGAAGAAGATGATGGAAAAAGACTTGAGGAAAGAGCTCAGTTGCAGCTGGACTACAGCGAAGGGTAAATGGCACAGGTTCATAGTTGGTGACAGACACCATCCTCAAACAGAGGAGATCTACGCAAAGCTGAAGGAAATTGACTTCCGAGATAGTAACAGTGAAGATCGGTCCCTATTAACTGAGGAGGATGCATCTTGTATTTTGCCGGAGCGAAGACATCAGCTTCTTGAACATAGTGAGAGACTGGCAATAGCATTTGGGCTGCTCTCCTCGTCGAGGAATTCACCTGTTGTCATTTTCAAGAATCTTCGAGCTTGCAGAGACTGCCACAATTTTGCCAAGCACGTGTCTAGTGTGGCCAAACGGGAGATCATAATTAGAGACTCGAGTAGGTTCCATCATTTTAAGCTTGGTCAGTGTTCTTGCGGTGATTATTGGTGAATGTCGCACTTACCGTTCTCTCTACTTGCCTTGATGGCCCAAGCTGCGTGATTGGTAGGTTACAGAATGACCATTTTTGTTGTTCATAAACACCTCACTCATAATGTCATGCCTATGTTTATTCTATGGCCAATAACTAGTTCATCTGTACTTTCTGCATCACCCTGAATCACATTCCTCATCCCTTAAATCATGAACAAAAATCACAATATACTGAAAGAAAAGCTGTTTCGGTGCCCGACAGGGACAAGATCATTTCACCAGAGCAAAGCTATCGAAGAACCAGCTGATGAAATATCTCATTCATGACAACAGACGCATAATTAAGCGGGATATAACTCTGCAAAATCAGGAGTATTTGGGAACATGCGAAAAAAGGTCGGGGCTGCATTCGAACCGGGCTTGCACGATAGTTATTAGGGGAAAGGCGAAGTTACCACCCTGCGACATGCATTTTCAACTTCATGGAAAGCAAAAATGTTAAGATATTCTTTTAGACCCAGGGGCCAGCTCATCATTCCTGCTTTCTAACTTTTCGAAACCTTGAAACAATCGGTAAATTTTGTCACCTCTTAACTTGCATTCTATGAGCAGGGAGCCTGCATTTTATACAAAGTAATTGTTCGTGGAGATGTAAGCAGACATTTCCACTTGTACATTTGAAGGAAAACATAATTGCGATGCTGCAACATTGAAGATAGATTATGTAGAGCTATGACGGGAGAAACTCAGTATAAATGTCTCAGCCGCTGTTACTGTCTGAAATGGCGTGGTATAATTCTGAGAAATGAATGAACGAGCTAGAGGCCGGTTTCTTTTCGGGATGCTTCCCAGAGTCGATGCTCAATTCCAAGCTTTCTCAGCTCCATCAGACCTTGCTCAACTGAAAGCAAGACAACCCAAATAAATAAGCAAGGTTTGGAAATATGATAACAAATGTAGAAATTAAAATGGAATTTGGCCTAAAGTATTTGTACAAAAAAGCATTGAAATATTACCGTCGACAGCGTCGTGTGATGTAGGGGAATGACCACTCCGGTTTATCCAGAACTGCAGCCGCTCTTTTGCAGTTTCCACCTCTATACTGTGAGCTTTGGCTCTTCGCCAGAAGTATGTAAGCCATGCCTGTGTAAAGACAAAAAGGTCGAGTGAGAAGAGAATGAGACTTATAAGTACAATACCTTAAAGAAAGCGTGATACCTCCTTAAAGAGTACGTCCTCGGATTCCTCTAGACTCAATTCTGCCATAGAGAGGACCACAGTCGCATTGTAATCATCGACCAGATTAGTAGAAAATATGAGTCAATCGTGCAAGTGTGACCAGCTATTTTAATGACATTATACCACCAAAGTGTGAAGCCGAGATGAAGTCCGAAGTCTATATGTTATGTTACTCAGAAACGAAATTTATGGGCAACGTTAGGCTCGTCCGATCATGAAAGGGTAATGTACAGTGAAATAACATGACTTTTTCAGAAAAATTAAAAAGGCAGGCATGGTATATAGCTTTTATAAATTATCAGCAGCTAAAAGTTTAACTCCAAAGTCATGTTGCTGTTAGACAAAAATAATGGTCCCTTGTTTATATTTAATAATGAGGAACTCTATTTAGATGGGTAAAGGTGATCAAAGACCCAGCTGAGATTTGTTCACACTGGTTGATACCTGATATTGAACTGGTATAGTGCACTTAAACCACATAGGGTCATTTATTCATTCTAGCTGGTACTATCAGCATATCCTTCCCACTGGTATACGGTTCAATAAAATGTTTCACAATACAGAAGTCCGCTGATTTGCCGAAGTAGAAGCATTTTGGACACCACCAAGCTCAAAACATGACTATTTCGAGTCTTCTAGGATCAGGCCAAAAACTTTGCCAAACTAAGAGGGAGAACCATCAGGATAGCAGGTGATACTAATCCACTGGAAAACTTGTGGTTGGAAGGACTGGTCTCAGCCATATTGAAACAATCACAATATAAAACCTAAGAAAGTGACAATGTCATCCACAGATAGAAGTTGTACCATATGAGCAGGAAAAGGTACAATTTTGTCCTATAACAGTAATGCCATCTAGAATGAGAATCATGAGATGATGGTGGTGATATTTCTCCTAAACACATGAGAACCAGCCGACACTGCCAATAAGAAAATTCTCTTACCAAATGCCTCCATGAATTTCGGATCGCCAGGAGATTTGAGATCTGAAAGAAAAAGGAAAAAGCCAATGGCAAGCATTCAGTAGGTATTACTCAAAAGAGCATGTAGTTCACACAACCATAGCGAGCTTTGAATCATTCAGTGAGATTGTGGAGGGAGAGTCATTGGCCTATCATTTGCTAGAAATATATCCCCAAGAAAAAGCGCAATCATTCTTAATCGTCTGAGTTTTCTTTCTCAACTAATTAATTAGAAAGGTTTTCGACATTTCTACAAGATTTGAGCAACTGAATCAACAATACAAAGATGGAGAAATTTTTAACCACCAAATGAAAACAGGCTCCTTTGTAATTTATTAAAAGCTACATCTGTCCAAAGATAAGCTTTATCTTACAGAAAAGTGAAACTAAAAATAGAATCGTGCCCAGAAGAAGAATCCTAATAAAAAGCCAAATATTGGATAAAGATGTACGAAAATCTCTAGTACATAAAGTACCTGATGCTGATATTCGTGTAGAATTTGGCCGTCGTTGTTGTGCCAATGCAAGCACAATAGCCTCCTCAACCTTGAAGAAGAAAGCAAAAGTTAGAGCAAAATATTAGCAACTACTACAGAGAACTTAAAAAAAAAAAAACTAACAGAGAAAAGAAAAAAAATATATATATAGGAAGTCATAGTAATGAACTAATGATGCCCAGTAGAACTTGGCGAAAACGAAAAGATTCGCTTCAAGGATGCTAGCTCCTTCAATCCCATTTCAACTGAGAGCATATTTTCAATATTGCCCTCGCCCGTTAGATCACTCAAGTCATGAACGATTTTGCTTCTCTCAGGATTGTCATCACCTGCTCAACATTGCAATTAACAGCTTGAGCATGAATTAAATGCAAACCAATGTTACATGGAGAGTTGATCAATGTAATACATGAACCAAAAAAGAAAGAGAAAGTCACCAGTCTAAAGTTCTGTACTTTGGGGGGAGGCTAATCCATTTTCTAGTTGGAACAATTCTATATAGGATTGCCACGACAAACATGTGCTAGGTGCTCAGATAAAAGGTCGGCAATTTTGACTAAATTAAAAATATTTCTGGTGAAAAATATAGAGAGGTAACATCATAGTATGAAGAATGGTATTATCTAGTCACCGGTTGCCATGGAAATATAAAGTGTCCGTACAATTCAATTAATAGGTAACTCCACATCAATTACTTAACTTTATTATCCTGACCAGTTTGTCATAAATATCTTTAGGATTTAATTCTTATGATCAAGGCGATCGGTAGGTTCATAAGGTACCACCCCTCTGATCAAGATTTTCACAAGAAATAGAGAATGTTCAGGATACAATTATATAGAGTTCTACCGCAATTTGAAAGTTGGAAAGATGATATATCCTCCTATGGTAAGAGTTCTCGTCCATTTGTGATATAAATGTAACATTTCATGATAAAGTCAAACTGCACCAACTTTTAGCCACAACTTTAACTTTGTCAAATAATTAGATATGAGAAATTTCCACAGTTCAATTACATTAAGGGTGTGTTTGTTCCACTCAAAACTTCATGATAAAAGAAAACATTTTCCATAAAAATCATTTTTAAGGAAAATAGTTAGTTTTCATTTGTTTGGTGGTTTAGAGAAAATAATTTCCTTCTTGCCAGAAGATTAAACCATTTTCCCCCAATCTAAGTTTGTTGTTTTCCATCCATGGAAGAACTTTTTGTAAATCGATTAGTTTTCCGTCATCCAAACATCCAAAAGTCATAAAACAATTTCCCCGACACAATTTTCCTTCAAACAAACGGACCCTAAGATTTGATTAAATTTTATTAAAATGATTAGCCAACAAAACTAACCTCAGAAAACAGGAAACTAATAATCTTATAATAAGTTCTATCTTTCAATTATCTTGTAAAGATAGAACTTAGGTTAGAAATACAAAAGAGAGTGAAAATTTGTCTACCAAAAGGACCAAAATAAACAAAGTAGAAGGATAGAATGTAAAGAAAGAATGTGTAAAAATTATTCTACATAGGATGAGGCCTTTTTTTCCCCTTTAAAAATAGAATCAGACAAAAAGGTCAAAAGGTTATAAAAACATAACAAAAACTAAGAAAATTATAACAGGTAGTAGGTTTTTCAAACCATAAAAAAGATGCCTTTGAGAAAAGAAGGGGTAGCTGGGCCACTCGGCATTTGTTCAGTGTGTGTGTTGTACGAAATGCTTGTGGACCAAGTGCCACCTGAGATGTGGCATGTCCAATTTTCTTGCGGCAGATCTATAGTTTTAATGTAATTATATATCATGAAAAGTACGACTATGTATCTATACTCATCATGGTCCTGTTGGTTATAGCATTTCCAATTGCAACTGTATGATAAAATCCACGCAAGTCCTAGATAGCCAAGTGCTAGGAGACTACTGTATTTTAGTAGCAAACCCGTAATTCCTTCTTCCAAGCGCATATATTTTGAAATCCTCAAAGGAAAATTGATTTGAATGCATGATATTTGACTGAAAGACTATCACTAGCCTTTTTCCGAATACTCCTCTTTAGCCTTCTGTCCAGCAGAAAGGACCACCTCAAATGGTAAAGGTGCTAAGGATGACCAGTGTTCATGCTTTGACACTGCTACATCTGCACAAATACCTAAACACCAAGAGGAAGGGCAATGTTGTGAGCAAAGATACGTACATGCCTCGTATGACAAATATAGAGCATAAATTCCTCTTATTAATAACGTTAGCTTCAACCTTCAAACAATAGAGAGAAAGATTATGCATGACTTCATTGAAAGACCACCAAGTTTATGGAACGTTCTGCAGGCACATTACTCACCAATGGCATGGAAAGAAACTAAAGTGATGCAACTTCAGTAAATTACCGTATTTTGCAGCCAAACCCCAGTAGCGAGCAAGCCAACATCTTTTAAGAACGACTTCTTCCTGGAAAATGTGTCTCATATATTAACAACAACTGCTTAATATAAGCTTCTGTAACTGTAACTGTACTACATAAATACCTACCAACTCTTTCTGAGTCAATATCATTCTCTGGGTCATTGATTTAAGAGCTTTTACTTCAGATTCAGCTCCATGAAGCTGTTTGGCAGCAACCGCAACCTCATCCTTGGCATTCTACTTAAGCCAACGAATTGGATAGTAAGAGCCAAAAATCCGAGACGCGCAAGCCACATTGCAAGCAAATTTTAGCCAGTTTAACAAGGTATCATGCAAGAGCTGACCTCCAATTCAGACCTAAGAGCTGCTGCTTCTTTGTCTACCCCACTACTTGATTGCCTTGCACCTTTCAGTGCAGCCTGCAGAAAGATCAAATACAAAAAAAGTAGTCAAAGGTCGAACAAAAATACATAATGAAAGAAACCTGTTTTGATCAATACGATAGTATCTTGCATTTTGTCAATAATAACATAATGGAAACTTAAAATTTCCCGCCCTCATTCTGCATCCCGAAGAATTAACTATTTGAGGAATTGATGTTAAGTTACTGAGAAAGAATGCTACCGAGATGAAATTATCAAGCAACAGCAATAGGAGCAGCACAATATGAACCACATACAACTAGAAGAGCTTCGTTTTTATGTAAAATAAATGGACCACGATCCATATGCATAGCATCCGTTAGAGGAAAAATATCGAATTTTCTTAATTACCTCTCTTTGACGCAATGCAGCTTCCTTTCTGTGAGGAAAACACAAAATGCAGTCCCCAAATTAAGCAAGAAAACAGAAAACAAAATGAAAAATTGTGGTAGCACATGCAGATAGCAGATTTCATGCACCTGCTCAACAGCTTTGCTTCCAAGGACACTCCTTCTCCAAGTGCAGCAACCTAAAACTCAGCCAACCAGAGAGCGTTAGTTGCTGCTTTCACAATGGAATCCATGGCATAATATTATCAAAAAACTACCTATGATGGGATTGTAGGGTTGAAAAAAGGACAAATGATTTCATGATTGCGCTTATACAAATTTACTATGAATTTGGTAAGTAAAATACCACGTCAATGCTGCATATCAAACGAAGCCTTCAAGAAGCTTAAAGGCAGAAGTCTTTTGCTCAAAAGAGAAGAGGCAATGATATGGCAAAGTGATCAGAATAATGTAGTGGTAAAGCAATCAACTGCACAAGGTACATGGCCAAAAATGGTTCCCAAACTCTTACTTGATGTTCAATTTGGTCCTTCAACTTTGATATTGACCAAGTTGATCCCCATGTACTTTGAGATGAACCACTTTAGTCCTTTTAGCTGACATGGCAATCCAACTCACTTAACGAAACCCACATCAGTTGATGTGGCTGTATAACTACCTCAGAAAAAGCAAAATTGATTGAAAAAAAAAAAAAAGACAAAAGAAGGAGACCAGGGGCGAAACCACACTTGCACCGTCGGTGGCCACTGACCTCGCTGGTGCTAGTGGGGCGGCGGCACTGTCCCCGACTCTCTCTTTCCCCCTCTTTCTCCCCTTCCCAGTGCAACTGTTCTTTTTCTTCCTCTTTTTTACTTTTTTGCTGATTTACTACTGTATACATGTATAGCCACATCATCAAACATAGGTTCCCCGAAGGATGACCATGTCAGCTAAAAGGATGAATTGCTTCAAATCAAAGAGTACAAAAGAATCGATTTGACCAAAATTAAAGTTCACGGACCAAAATGAACATCGTGTAAGAGTTCAAGGACCACTTATGTCATTGTCCCCTGACGTAGCATACAGCTGAGAGCATGAAGTGCATTCAGGCACACCACTATGTTCAATAGAGAGGCTTTTTATACAAATTGCAAAAACATATTCAGAGAGAAAGGAAAAGCAAGTACCTGCTTCTCTAGCTCCTTAACTCTGGCCTCTGCTTCCTTACACCTCTCTTCCTCAAGTCTGAGCTGCTCAATAATGCAGACAACTGTCACATCCATAAATAACAAGATAGAATATGAACATTTCAGATTCATCTATGACCATGGAAATGCACCTTGTCGAGAACATTCTCATTTTCTTCTTGTAGCATATCAAGCTGCACAATGTCATATTGTCAGTATATCAAAATTATCAAAACAGGAAATGAATCATGAAGACAAAATCTACTTAGCGTACTTCATCCTGAAGTGCAGAAGCATCGTGCTGGTCTCCTTTAGATTTGGAGTATAGACTTATATCCGATGAAAATCTGCAATTGGATCTCAAAAGAATTGAATTACCTCAGGGGGGAGAAAGAAAAGAAAAGGATATGGCAATTTTCTAGCTTCGAAGGAAAAAACAAACACTAAGAAAGTACTTATAGGAAAAAAGCATCGATAACACAAGATAAAGGCATGTGTAATATATCCCATGTACACTAATCCTCCAGCAGGTCTGAAATCTCCCAATCCCTGAGGGCAGGGGCACTGGAGCTAATCACTGACATACTACTGAGGAGGAAGAGCTAAAAAGAATTTACACCACTTCAAGCTGAAGTAATAATTCACAAGTCTGACTGTTAAGCAGAAATGAGTCTATGAAAGACAAGATTGGTCGAATAAGACTTTCTACTGTCCACGAACAAGTATGACAAACGAAATAGGGCATAATCTGTTTGATCGACTATCAAAGGGAAGACTTTCTCAAACTACAAAACTGGTGCAACGCGGGCCTTTACCATATAGCAAGAGTGGTATATGGAAACACCACATTAATTTGCAACAACATACTTTTACCTTTTCTCTCTCAGACGATCAGACGGAGGCTCAATTGGTGGCAAAGAAACAGCAGTTTTAAGCGGCGGTACTTTGCTGGGTGGCACCAATGGTGATGGCCGAGGAGACATTGCAGGCCTTCCAGCTGACGCTGACCGAATTGATGGGATCTCCTCCACAAAGTTCCTCGCTAGCTAATCAAAAGCACGAAAGATTCACTCAGTCTTCACATTTCAAATCTCTCAACTTGTTCTCCAGCGGGTACATCCAGCCACATGATCTATACAAATATGCGCGTGTATGGGTCATATAGATCGTGTTTGGAAGCAAAAAAGAGCCTAACCATCTCATCAATACATGAAAGGGGAATCGACATGGAGGATCAGTCAAAACACAAGATCGGCATTTTTTCTCATTTTTTGATTCTTAAGTTAATTTAAGCAAGAACAAAGCATAGCAAGCATCCAACAGTCAGCACCAAATCCAAATTGGATGCGCTAACTGAGCTTGAAACGTAATCAGCTCCAAACGAACTTCGCGAGCTACATTGCAACTCACCGCAGGCGAAGGAGATCTAGCCACTCTCGCAGCCGCACCGCCGGGCCTGCCAACACCACCGGCACCAGCATTCGCGTTGGCCCTCGAGAGCGACAGCGGCGGGGGCGCGCTGTACCGGAAGTCGAGATCGTCGCCGTCCTCCTCGTCGTCGTCGTCGGCCGTCTGGGAGGCCATGACCTGGGCGAGCCGCTGGGCTGCGGCCTTGGCCGCGAAGTTCTGGTTCCTCCTGACGCCCGAGAGGCCGGCCCCGGAAGCGGAGGAGGAGCGCGCGTGGTGGTAACGAGCCGGCGAGGAACCCCCGCCGGCGGTCTCGCTGCTCCACTGGCGGCCGTAGATGGGGCTCTCGGTTCTCTTGCGGTCCATTTCGCCGAAGCGAGAGAGAGAGAGAGAGAGAGAGAGAGAGAGAGGTAGAGGTAGAGGTTGATGCAGTTAGGGTGGCGAGGAAGCCATGTACGTATGGATGTTGGGCGTGCAGGCGAAGATACAGACAGAGATACAATGTGGCGAGCGATAGTCGGAGATGCGTTCTTCTTCTAGAGAGAGAGAGGGGTTAATGCTCATGTCAGCTGTAGGTGAGTCACTAACCGAGTCATTGCTCATTCTCTCCGAGTCCCACTCAGTCTCCTTCTTTTCTTCTTCTCTTTTTCGTTTTCCGTTTGTCCTTTTTTTTCCTGATTAATTGCCTCTAGTTTCAATTTTAAGAGGAGAATTATAATTACCCCTAAAAAAATAAAGAGGGAATAAATATAGACAAAGCAAAACGAAAATCGCCACCGTCCCGAGCATCGTATTTCGCATAGCAAGTTAGATAGCAAAACATGTATTCACGATATCTTATTGATTTCATGAAAATTTTAAGTAATACCTTAATTAACTTAAAAGAGCAAGTGGAGTAGAATAACGACAACACAAGCAAAAAGTACTTATGACACATGAAAACGTAGGACAATAATCATAAGCATTCGTGGCGAAGTTGGAACAACTTCAGACCATCCTCGCACTTAATTTGTATTCGTAGACTGATTTTGCTAGAGAACCGGCACATCCTGAAGGTTTCTTGAAGATGAATTCTTTCGATTACGAAAACCAAGACTCCTTCGGCTCTCTTGCTCCGCACCGACCTCACGGGGGATAAACGGTTCTTCAGCTCGGCGTTCTCGCTCATGAATAGGTTGATCTGGCAAGTAGTGTCTAGTGACCCGTTTCAAACGTAAGATCGTGGTCTTTTAGGTAGGATTCGGCTTGGACGGTCAGTGTGGCCGAACCGAGGCTGCTCTCGGCGCCTCTTGGGTGTCGCCTGAGTTGACTTTTGGCATGTCCGGCTTGGTCGGAGGGACTCGAGGAGGCGCTCTCTGATCTTGATGAGGTCATGACTTGAACGTAATGGGACCTGAGCTTGTCATGCCTTTGTGCCAAAGAGGAGTAAGATTTGTGCCAAGTCTTTCAGCATCCCCGTCAGCTCCGGCCGGCTCTTGTGATGCATCTCGGCTCTCTCCGTGAACGTCTCCCCGCCATCTTGTATGAGATTCAGCATGCGTTGCATCTTTGCATCGATGTCTGCACGTGATATCACAGACCCACATCGACGACCATCTCTTGGATTCGAGGGATTAGATTAAAGAAGCTCCTGAGTTCGTTAACAGAAGTATTTTCAATGAACAGAAGGATGATTCTTCAAGCTACATGTGCCCATGCATTACCAAAAGCTAGAGATTATAGTGGTATAGAAATTAGGGCAAAACCCTTGTTCCAGCGGGTATACAACATTATACTTCCCCAAAGCATGAATGATCTTGATTTCCTCGTAGAGGGAGTAGCCAAAGTACGTTAATTACGAGTAAAATTCGCTCATGCCCTAAAAGAACCCAAAAAGAAGAAGAAGAAGAAGAAGAAATCAAAGGCCTAATTTGGACGTGACCACTTCTTGCTCATGTAAAGTCCTACCCGACACGCAAAAAGAACGGAAAAAGAGAGGCAAGCCGACGTTCATTAAGCACGTGTGAGTTGATTAGAACGAAGTTAATAATGTTTGAAAAGCAAGAAATAGCGTAGCAATGGAGACGACAGATACCTGAAAGAGCAGCATGTAGCCACGGCGACGTCGGAGAATGAGGACGAGGAAGGCTGCGATCTTCGTTCTCCATCTTTCCATGGACGAGGCACTCACTACCCGAGCCAAAGCAAGAGAAGAGCAGATGCACTCTATGTTACTGTAGGCTGAGAGTAAACAGGCAGGGGTTAGAGAAAATCTCTCGATCTAGGAATCCTACGAGGAACAGAAGTCCTAATTCGACTAGATATCTTAATTTACAGGTTTTAGTTTCAGTTTCAGATAATGATGCGGACTAGAGTCTCATGCATCATATTGTATTTCTCCTCGATCTAATTTTACTCCTATTTTCTTTTTCTTATTTTCGATTTAATTAAGAGGTTGAAGAATGAAAAAGCTATAGGAGAAAGTTCTGTAAAAGGGAACCATCAGTTATTTGCAGTTTTTTTTTTGTCTATCATATTTCTAACTCTTCATTTTCTGATTTTTCCTCTGGCTATTTGCACACGTGAATCGAATTCCACACCTATGATACTAGGATTCTCAGCTTTCCAATCCATTTATCAGTAAAGTCGCACACTTATGGGCAATTATTAATATTATTATTATTTTCGCCTCTATGGCAACCCTCGTTACGTTGCAAGTTGGCTACCTATCACAATGGTTGCTTGTAGTAATCGCTATTAGGACATGGCTCTATTGACTATTCCCAAAATACCCCTATCTTGTTTCTCTCGTTCACTCTACTGGAGTCGGATTATAATGAACAATTAAAACTGTATTCTTTTTTATATAATGATAACACCAAGTGTAATTATTTTGACGTGATCACATATGTAGTATTAATTAATAAAACGTTAAATAACAGACAAAACATAATTATCTGTCATACTCGATAACATTCGTATCATAATAATTGGCATAATGTTAGTTGGTCATTGATGAGGTATTGCCTTACTTAAACCAATCGGCATCATAATTACAACTTAATTACTTTAGAACCTGATAGCTGCTGCATTTTAGCTTTTATTCTATCACTGCAATCGAACGGGCCCCGTTAGTTTCATTTAGTTTTCTAAATAGTTGTCCTATCATGTGATGGCACTTCCCTTCTGACAATCGAATTTATTTGCTTTAATGATTTAACAATATTTTCTATAGACGCAAACAGGAAGTATATGAACGAAAATTTATCATTAAATTTCAAAGGGGAAAATATAAAAATAATAATAAAATTATTATTAAAATATTTTGAAAAATATCCACATCAATGCTACAATCGGCCTTCACGCAAGTGATTTTCAATCAAAATTGATCGGATGGATTGAATTGGTACATGGCACAATTACAATAGGTTTAAGACTTTTTTTTTTTTATAGTTTCTCTTGCCAACTGCCCAACTATAATATTGATTTAATTATTTTTTCTTGTTTATTTACATTTTATTAGTTATTCGATAACTTTATATATACATGTTTGAGATCATGATGAACCATTGCTATGACTAAAGTCAATCATACCTAATCGGGAACATGACACATACTACGTTGATTTCTCTTTAGGTTGATGATTTTAAACACCTCTTGACTAACAAAACCATTTACTATTTCTTTTATTGGTAGATAGAATGTATTAGTTATTATTTTGGGTGTCTCTATACCTCTTCGTGAACAGAACGCTTGTGTACTTGTTTTATTAAGTCGAATTAGATTTGAAGTGAGAATCCTAAACCCATGAAATACCTAAATAACCTCATAAATCAAGTAAGATGCAAGGCAAAACCCAAATAAGAGTATATAATTTTCTGCATAGAATCATAGATATTTTTTATATATTTAAATTCGTGAAATACTAAACTATATATGTTAATAATCTATTAAGATAAGACAAAGGCTCATTACAAAATGGAATAAATCATCATGTTAAATATTTAAGTTTCGTACTCCTTTGGCTGTCGCTGGGGAAGCAATGTCTTGACTTGCTCGCTTTCTACGATATACTCTTCAGGGTGATTGCTATTCTTATGAATATAAAACGTATTTTCGCTGCATGTTTGGTTTCTTGGAGTAGCTACTCTATTCCTATGACATAGCCATTTCTTTGTTAGGTTCAAACAAAGGTCAGAGCTATTCCTTCAATATCAGGAAAATCCATTCCTTGATTGGGTCAAGGAATAGCAATTGATACAACTGGGAATAGCGTTCAGGGTCCTTACATTTCTAGTAATTAATTACATTTAGAATAAATAAAGATTGTAAGCAATGACTTATTATATGTATGATCATTTCATAATTAAATTATCATATTAGTAGCTAATTATTATATCTGTTAAGTAATATACAAGTGTAGCCATTGATGTTCTAGACAATAAATGTAATATTACAACTAAATCACATTATTATAATTAAGTAACGTACCATCAAATAATATAGTACTGTAAAAATTGATATTTTAATTCTATAATCAACCATTATCATATAAAAATTGAATAAATATTTAATTATTTTTAATATTGCATTGTAACTATAAACGTTAACATTATCATAACTTAGTATTTTAGTTTTAAATGTTCAAGTTATCATGAGTAAACAATGATTACGATCCATTTATTTAATTGCTAATTAATAACGCAATGTTATAATTAGGCTTATAGTTGATAGTAAGTCATTCGTTATTAGATTATACTACCATTACTATTACAAATTAAAAATATGATATTTTTTTCTATTATTGTTATGCAAATTAACAAATTAAGTGCAAACATTATATTTTGCAATCATAAGTTATATAAATTAAACAGTTGAATAATGACTATAATGTAATTATAACTTTGAAAACTATAATTATAACATAATCATCCGAACATGATAAAAAAAAAATTGGGTCAAAACATGATAATTATTAGATAGTTAGGTTTTGACGATTTTTTAGGCACGCGCTTTTTCCACTCTCCTATGACTTTGACATTCCTTTTTTTTTTTTTTTTGATTTTGACCCCTTATTATATGTGAACCATTACTTCCGATACATATTTATTATGCTTCTTTTTTTATTATTATTATGTTAGCTATTTTATTTCATTTTTTCTTTCTCCTTACAGATCCCACTTTCCTCATCCTCCTCCTTCCTCTCCACACCTCCCGTCTCTTTGTTCTCTCCCCCGTAAGGCATTCCCTCTATATGCCTCCCACTTGTCTTCTTCCAAAAACCCTCGACGTCCTCTATTCATTATCTATGATGCCAATCCCATTGTCTCCACATTTTCACTGCAAAGAAGTGGTGGTGCCATATTACCTTTTCATGATAATAAGAGGAGAGGAAAATATAAAACGGAACGGAAGAGAAAACACCATCTCAAGCAATTTTTTTCCCATGGTGCAAGAGTGTAACGGCCTAAACAGAGGAGAGTAGAAATGAGAAGAAGTAGAGAGTAGAACAGAGAGATGCGAAAAGAGAGTGGGCGACAACCATAGAAGATATAGAAGGAGGAGCGAGGAGAGAGCAGAAGACGAGCGCAAGAGCAAGGGTGAGAGAGAAAAGAGGAGAGAAAAAGATGGCGTAGAGTGAGAAACGAGAAGATGGAGAGAGATAGAGAGGATTAGAGGATGCTGCACGAGAGTAGCAAGAAGGAAGAAAGAAAGAAAAGAAAAGAGATGAGCGAGAGCGTTATGAGGGGAAGGGAGAAAGCAGATAGCAAGGAGAGGCGAAAAGAAAGGGAGAGAGAGAGAGAAGACGGGAGGGAGGGAAGAGAGAGGAAGAGAGGAGAGGAAGAGAGAACGGAGGGAGAAGAAGGAGAGAGAGAGGATGAGAGAAACGAGAGATGAAACCAAGTAAAGGAGGAAAGAGCGCGAGAAAGAAAGAACAGAGAGGAGAAAGAGAGAGAGGAAAAGAGCGGGAGAGAAAAAGAGAGAGGAAAACCATGCTTGAGAAAGAAAGAGAGAAGGAAACAGGGAGAGAAGAAACCAAGGAAAGAAAGAGATGAGAGAAGAGGGAGAGAAAGGGAGAAGAAAGGTGGAGAGAAAGAAGGAAAGTAGTGCAGGGAGAGGAGAAAAAAGGAGGTGAAAATGAAAGAGTGAAACTAGCGATGGGAAGTGATGAGGCCTCCCGGAGAAGGAAGGAGGAACCAAGTGGGTGCTATTTTTAAGATTGAAAGTGTTGAGAATGCTCCGATGGAGGAAAGAGGAGAAAGGAGGGAGGTAAGGAGGAAAAGAACAAGAAAGAAAGACCAAGGGAATAGAGGGAGGAGGAGACGTGACGGAGCTAAACGTAGAAGAAAGCATTAGATAAGGGTCTACTCTGGAGTGTATGAGAAGGAGTAGAGGCTTTTAAGAAGCAGAGAGTAATAAGCATTTCGTTGACCCGAGTCTTGGAAATAGATAGAGAGAGGAGAGAGAACTGGAGAGAGTACGAGAGGAGGGAAAACCGTATTAGAGAGAGGAAAAACCGCTCTGCTCCATTATGTTAGAAACCAGATATGAAAAGTGGAGGGGAGAGAAAGAGGAGAGAGAAGAGAGGAAAAAGAGTGATAAATACCGAGAGAGAATTAGAGAGGAAGAAGACGAAGGATAAGGAAGAAGGGGAAGAAGAGAAAAGTAGAAAGAAATGAGGGAGGACTGAATTTAGCTTAGGTAACAGTATGAGGGAGAGGAAAGAAACCATTGTAGAGTAGAATTCTAAGTATAAACCATATAGTGGGACGTAGAAAAAAGTAATGAGGAGAGAAGTAGACGAAGAGATTGGGGAGGATCGTAGAGGACTTTGAAGGGAGGAAAGAGAGAGAAGAGAAGAGAGAGGTGAGAATGAAACTCAGTAATAGAAAGTAGGGAAAACCATGCGGGTCAAATTGAGTTATTGAGAGAAGGGAAGAATGAAATGTGTGTGGGTGAAGAGGGAAGATCGTGGGTGGGCTTGGCTGTAAGTATTGTGAGTGAGCCGGGAAAAAGGAGAGAGATGAGAAAAATGGAAGAGAGAGAGGAGAGACTATAGGAGGGATGGAGAGGTAGAGAAAAGAGAAAGGAAGGAAGAAGAGGGAAGATCTAGGGTAATTATATGGAGAAAGGATGATGTAAACCATGTGTCGTGTATTTTTTCCGTGAGGGTGAGAGTGAAAGAAGAGGGAAGAAAAGAAGGAGGAGGGAAAACCATATGTATTATAAGAACTAGAGGGGGAAGAAGAGGAGAGGAGAAGAAGAAGATGAGAGGTGAAGTGGACTAGAGATGTAAGAGCATACAGGGAGAAAAAGAGACAACATAACAAGATAGGAGGAAAGGGAAATGGAAAAAGTGGAAGGGAGAAAAAGAAAAAGAAAGAAGAATGGAGGTCGAAAGAGAGAGAGGGTAGGAAGACATGGAGAGAAACCATATGAGAGCTGAAGAACGGGAGGAGGAAAGAGAGAAAGAAAAGGAGGAGAAGAACGAGAAGAGAATAGAGGAGAAGGAGGAAAAAAGAGGAGGTGTGGAGAGGAGGAGAGAAAGAAAGTGAGGAGAAAGAGGAGCGGGAGAGAAAAGAGACAGAAATGGTAAAAAGTACCAGAGAAAGGAAGAAAGAGAGATATGGAGAAAGAGAAAGGGAGTCAAGAAAGGGAATGAGGGGAGAGAAAGTAAGGGGAGAGAGTGAGAGAACGGAAGAGTGGAGATAGAGGAAACCAATTGTAAAGTAGGTAAAGGAAGTAAGAGTAGAGGAAAAAACGAGGGGAGGTTGAGCAAGTTTGAAGAACGAAGGAAAGGTGAATGAAAAAGAGGAAAGGTCGACACCATATCCATACTGAAAGAGGCCGTAGTGAGAGAAAAAACAGGACGTTGAGTTAAGCGAATGTGAGAGGATAAGGATATATGGATAGATAGATGTAGTAAGATCAGCGTTCTGTGATTGAGAGTCGTGAAAACGAAGGAGTGAGATGAGGAGGAGAGAGGAGAGTGTAAACCATTTTTGAGGGAGTGGGAGAGAAGGATAGAGGAGTAGTTGAGGAGAACAGAGGAAGGAGAGAGGAGAAGAAGAAAGAGAGCTGGAAGGAAAGGACACTGAGCGGTAGAGCAGGGGGTGAAGAAGGAGGAGAGAGAGAAGTGAGTGAGAGATGGGATAAGGATGTGTTGGAACGAGACGTGAGAGAGAAAAGAAAGGGTGAGAGTTGAGTGGGAGAAATACCAGAGATAAGTAAAAACCTATGGTTTTTCATGAGAGAAGAACCAGGAATGAAGAAAGTGAGAGAGAAGAGAGAGAAGAGAGAGAAGTATGGTGGAGGCTAGATGCTAGAAGAGAGTAGGACGTGATTACTGAAGTAGTATTAGGTAGAGGAGAGAGGGAAAAGTGTAGGCATATTTAGATAGCTGTTAGTCTGAGAGGATACAATCAGACTGTACGCTGGGACACCCATGCGGGAACGTTATCGGGGAGAAGGTTGTGTGAGAGTTGAGTGATGAAGAAATTACCATGCAAGTTAGATGTAAAGTATTAGTATCAGAAAGAAAGACTAGCATGCAAGAAATCGCATGGATAGTAGAGTGTAGGCAGAATGTGCCGAAGTGTGAGTTGTTGATAGTAATGATGAGATGAGAGTAGTGATGATTGGTGAGAGATATAAGAGTTTTAAGAGTGAATGGAGATGAAACGAGAATGATACCGATGGCTTTCCAATATTATCTGTCTTCGACATGTGTCAAGAAGTTGTGCTTGTTAAGAAAAGTAAGATTTTAATGAAATTTATGATAGTGTAGTATACGGCCTACGTATAATTATGTTCTTTGTACGAACGTGGTAGTAAATGATAGTTGCAATGTAATATAGCAAATCAATATAATAAGTTCGATAGTATTTAGGGATGGGCGTAATGGTTTTATTGCAATAATCGAGGAGGGATATGCTGGTGACATTAAGTAGAACCTCGTGTTCTATATAGCGTTTCACAATTTAGTGTTTTGTGTGACTTTGGCTATACATAGATTGTTTGGATGTGCTTTAGAGGTAGGTATCTGTTGATTGTGACATCTAGCGTTCGAGTTTGTGGACTTTTGAATTTTCGCTTGAAAAGTGAATGAATTTTTTGTTAGATCCCGTCGCATGACTTTTGGTACTCTTGCGTCGTAAGGATTTATTTGAAAGTGGAACTATGAACGCAATCAAAAAATGATGGTGGAAGGATTGTGGTGATAAAAAAGTTAAGATGCAACACAAGTACGATCTTGTGTTTAGTTGACGCGATCCTCGAAGTCGATCCACTGTCTCCCCTGTGTTCATGCATATTTGAGTATTAGAGAGGGATGGTCATGAGACTCTTATTTTGCTGTCCTTTTGGAACATCTTCTTTTTCTATATGACCCATACACGGCTATGACTATGTATTAGAATCATGGAGCCCGGATGTACCCAGGGAGACATAGTAGAGAATCAAGTTCAGATGTCCAGATTTCCCAGCACGCTGAGGACTGAGTGTGGAAGGTCATGTGACGTGACTGTGGTATAAAATGCTATGCTAGCCGAGGCTTAGACCTTGTGGAGGAATGGGATACTCACAACAGAGTACGCCCTGTGAAAAGATCACATAGAATGGTCTTGAGTTCTTGGCTATTTTTCAGTCAGCGATGAGGTACATAGTGCATTGAGGTGAGAAATACAAGTGAACCTGGTGAGATAAGATGGTATTATGTATAGTATTGAGTGAGTCAAACCATAGTGGACTTAATGGGCGCTATAGTAAGCTCTATGATTGCAGTGACCAGCATCGGCCCAGTGCGAAGCGACATGCGGAATTGTGGCGTCCAGTATTTGGACAACACCATAGTGGTGCACACAGCAATAGCACTCATTGACGTCATAAGGCAACTGACACTGTATAATCATAGACAACACTCACCATATGAGCGTACAATGCGAGTCCTGATGGCGAAAGCAATGTCATGTCATTGGAGTGAGAATAGCGCAAAAGTAAACCGTAGTGATGGTCAAATGATGACACAATGTGGGATCACAGCTATAACGCCTGACCTGCTAGTAAAGGTAAAGGCCTAGCCCGTTAAAAAGCTACCGTAAACAGACCAGAGTTCGAGTGATAGAGAAATGTTAATCCCACTTGCAAGATCACGATCACTAAAAGATATGCCGAAAAAAATAGATATGTGTCACTAAGTATCGTGATGATTATGTAAAATGATAATCGATAATTCCAAAACTTCTATATTTCTAAATGACTTCATAGTACTATTCACACCCAGCCAAGTAGACTCTGTTGAATATTATTACACAGACTTGAACTAATACTGAGAGATTTGTAATATATAATATATTATAGCTATACCATCAACTACCCCCCTTTATGAAAGTTATCTGTTCACAATGTAGTATTCAATGCTTCCATTGTGACCTTAGCAACAACTAGTAAGTATGTAATTATTAGATTACCTGTTCTTAGCTGAGATTGTCAGGACCGTCTGGATATGGTATAGATTACTATTAGATGATTATATATTTATTTTCCAACAGTCGTTTTAATCTTTTATAGTAACTTTCTTGATACACATGCTATATTCACATATAAGTACTTTCCTTATGTATGTGGTATGTTTCCTTCAAGTCTTACATAAAAAGTACTGTAATGGTTTCAAACTATTTAATCTCTAATACTTCTCTTTACACTTCCACCTCATCTAGTAGGGAATTCTTATAATTTCTATTGCAGCACAATGTACAGATTATCAATTCGCGAACTATTATATTGTCTAAACATCTTAATCTTAATAGAAGAGACAGCATGAGATTCTGCCCCCACTCGCGGTATTGAAGTATAGCTAAGAATAGATATTTGTACATTCATGATTGATTTCCCGTTTTGATATTTTGATATATATATATGACAATATGAAATGTCAGCAGATCTTATGATGCACAAGAAGAACTGTAGATCATATGTTCTATGAACTATAGGTGGCAAATTCAATATCGTCATAGTATGATCTATAAGGTTCATTTCTATCTTGTTTATTTATAAGGAGTGACAGACTTGCCCCCCCCTTGCATTTATGAGCAGCCAGTGACTATGTAGTGAGAGAGGATGAATATAGGACAGCATGGGTAATTAGAGGCCAGAGTTAAGGAGCTAGAGTGTAAGCATAGGTACTTGACTAATTTCATTTCAATACTACGATAGTTTATCATTGTATTAAAAAGCCTATACTAAGATGTAACATTAGGTTGGTGTACCCATGTATACGGCACTTCATGCCTCAGCTCTGTATATGCACATGCTCATGGGACCATGACAATAAGTGCTCGTCACATTAGATACTTTACACAATGTTCATCTATGGTTTCCTTGTGAATACTTTAATAAATGTAGTCAATATCCATACTATTTGATTCTGTATCTCTTTGGATTTGAAGCTAATCATCTTTTAGTGATTCATGATAATTTCCCTCAATTCGATGGCAATCTCTACGATAATTGAGATGTGCTGCTATTATAAATGTATATCAGTAGTAAACACCCCCCCCCTAGCATAAAAGTAAAATAGATAGGCAGATAAACAGATACAGTTCGCAAGGGATATGGGAGCAATGATGGGGAATAGATTGCATAGCTATTTAATTAGGAGGCTTATATTGAGCTTCGCGGAGCCTCACTATGCTAACACTGTGCATCGAGGTCATTATTGGCCACCGACGTGCAATGTGGATTTGCCTAGTCTCTATCTTTGTCTTTTTTTTTAAATCAATTTGCATTTTTGCTTGAGGAGTATACAGCCACATCAATGATGTGGCGTTTTGTTAAGTGAGTTGGGGTTGGGCTTGCCATGTCAGCTAAAAAGGATCTAAGTGGTTCATCTCAATAAGTCTATGGGGATCAAATCCGGTCAAAGAACAAAGTTGAAGAACCAAAATGACATCATTAAGAGTTTGGAACATCTTGGCCATGTACCTTGTAGCAGTTGACTGATACCAC